>CM051028.1:8627500-8630000 GCA_027627225.1 Congeria kusceri
TTGACTGAGACTGTCTGTGACTGTCTGTGACTGTCTGTGACTGTCTGTGACTGTCTGAGACTGTCTGTGACTGTCTGTGACTGACTGTGTCTGTCAGTGACTGTCTGTGACGGTCTGTGACTGTCTGTGACTGTCTGTGACTGACTCCGACTGTCTGTGACTGTCTGTGACTGTCTATCTGTCTGTCTGTCTCTTTGTCTGTTTGTCTGTCTGTCTGTCTGTCTGTGTCTGCCTGTGTCTGCCTGTGATTGTCTATGAATGTCTGTGACGGACGGTGACTGACTGTGACTGTCTGTGACTGTCTGTGACTGTCGGTGACTGTCTGTGACTGTCTGCGACAGTCTGAGACTGTCTGTGACTGTCTGTGACTGTCTCTGACTGTCTGTGACTATCTTTGACTGTCTGTCTGTCTGTCTGTCTGTCTGTTTGTCTGTCTGTCTGTCTGTCTGTCTGTCTATCTGTGTCTGCCTGTGTCTGCATGTGATTGTCTATGACTGTCTGTGACTCTCTGTGACTGTCTGTGACTGTCTGTCTGTCTGACTGTTTGTCTGTCTGTCTGTCTGTCTGTCTGTCTGTCTGTCTGTCTGTCTGCCTGTCTGCCTGTCTGTCTGTCTGTCTGTCTGTCTGTGTCTGCCAGTGTCTGCCTGTGATTGTCTGTGACTGTCTGTGACTGTCTCTGTCTGTCTGTGACTGTCTGTGACTGTCTGCTACTGTCTGTGACTGTCTGTGACAGTCTGTGACTGTCTTTGGCTGTCTGAGACTGTCTGTGACTGTCCGTGACTGTTTGTGATTGTCTGTGACTGTCTGTGACTGACTGTGACTGTCTGTGACTGTCTGTGATTGTCTGAGACTGTCTGTGACTGTCTGTGACTGTCTGCGACTGTCTGCGACTGTCTGCGACTGTCTGTGACTGACTGTGACTGACTGTGACTGTCTGTGACAGTCTGAGACTGTCTGTGACTGTCTGTCTGTCTTTCTGTCTGTCTGTTTGTCTGTCTGTCTGTGACTCTCTGTGACTGTCTGTGACTGTCTTTGGCTGTCTGAGACTGTCTATGACTGACCGTGACTCTTTGTGATTGACTGTGACTGTCTGTGACTGTCTGAGACTGTCTGTGACTGTCTGAGACTCTCTGTGACTGTCTGTGACAGACTGTGACTGTCTGTGACTGTCTGTGACGGTCTGTGATTGTCTGTGACTGTCAGTGACTGTCTCCGACTGTCTGTGACTGTCTGTGACTGTCTATCTGTCTATCTGTCTGTTTGTCTGTTTGTCAGTCTGTCTGTCTGTCTGTGTCTGCCTGTGTCTGCCTGTGATTGTCTATGAATGTCTGTGACTGTCTGTGACTGACTGTGACTGTCTGACTGTCTGTCTGTCTGTCTGCCTGCCTGTGTCTCTGGCTGTCTGGCTGTCTGTCTGTCTGCCTGTCTGTCTGTCTGTCTGTCTGTCTGTTTGTCTGTCTGTGTCTGCCTGTGTATGCCTGTGATTGTCTATGACTGTATGTGACTGTTTGTGATTGACTGTGACTGTCTGTGACTGTCTGTGACTGTCTTTGACTTTCTGCGGCTGTCTGAGACTGTCTGTGACTGTCCGTGACAGTTTGTGATTGTCTGTGACTGTCTGTCTGTCTGTCTGTGTTTCTGCCTGTCTGCCTGTCTGTCTGTCTGTCTGTCTGTCTATGACCGTCTGTGACTGTCTGTGACTGATTGTGTCTGTCATTGACTGTCTGTGACTGTCTGTGACTGACTGTGACTGTCTGTGACTGTCTGTGGCTGTCTGAGACTGTCTGTGACTGTCCGTGACTGTTTGTGATTGTCTGTGACTGTCTGTCTGTCTGTCTGTCTGTTTGTCTGTGTTTCTGCCTGTCTGCCTGTCTTTCTGTCTGTCTGTCTGTCTGTCTGTCTGAGACCTTCTGACTGAGACTGTCCGTCTGAGACTGTCCGTCTGAGACAGTCCGTCGGACACTGTCCATCTGAGGCTGTGTGTCTGAGACTGTCCGTCTGAGACTGTCTGTCTGAGACTGTCCGTCTGAGACTGTCCGTCTGAGACAGTCCGTCTGAAACTGTCCGTCTGAAACTGTCCGTCTGAGACTGTCCGTCTGAGACTGTGTGTCTGAGACTGTCCGTCTGAGACTGTCTGTCTGAGACTTTCCGTCTGAGAATGTGTGTCTGAGACTGTCCGTCTGAGACTGTCTGTCTGAGACTGTCCGTCTGAGACTGTCTATCTGAGACTGTCCGTCTGAGACTGTCTGTCTGAGTCTGTCCGTCTGAGACTGTCTGTCAGAGTCTGTCCGTCTGAGACTGTCTGTCTGAGACGGTCCGTCAGGGACTGTCCGTCTGAGACTGTCCGTCTGAGACTGTCCGTCTGGGGCTGTGTGTCTGAGACTGTCCGTCTGAGACTGTCTGTCTGAGACTGTCCGTCTGAGACTGTCCGTCTGAGACAGTCCGTCTGAAACTATCCGTCTGAGACTGTCCGGCTGAGACTGTCGGTCTGAGACTGTGT
>CM051028.1:8722500-8725000 GCA_027627225.1 Congeria kusceri
GTCTGTGACTGTCTGTGACTGTCTGTGACTGTCTGTGACAGCATGTGACTGTCTGTGACTGTCTGTGACAGTCTGTGACTGTCTGTCTGTCTGTCTGTTTCTCTGTCTGTCTGTCTGTCTGTCTGTGTATGCCTGTGTCTGCCTGTGATTGTCTAGGACTGTCTGTGACAGTCTCTGACTGTCTGTGACTGTCTGTGATTGTCTGTGACTGTCTGTGACTGTATGTGACTGTCTGCGACCGTCTGTGACTGTCTGAGTCTGTCTGTGACTGTCTGTGACTGTCTGTGACAGTCTGTGACTGTCTGTGACTGTCTGTGACTGTCAGTGACTGTCTGTGACTGTCTGTCTGTTTGCCTTACTGTCTGTCTGTCTGTCTGTCTCTCTGTCTGTCTGTCTGCCTGTCTGTCTGTCTTTTTGTCTGTCTGTGTCTGCCTGTGTCTGCCTGTGATTGTCAATGACTGTCTGTGACTGTCTGTGACTGTCTGTGTCTGTCTGTGACCGTCTGTGACTGTCTGTGGCTGTCTGAGACTGACAGTGACTGTCCGTGACTGTTTGTGAATGTCTGTGACTGTCTGTCTGTTTGTCTGTCTGAATGTGTTTCTGCCTGTCTCTCTGTCTGACTGTCTGTCTGTCTGTCTGTCTGTGTGTCTGTCTGAGACCGTCTGTCTGAGACTGTCCGTCTGAGACTGTCCGTCTGACTGTCCGTCTGAGACTGTCCGTCTGAGGCTTTGTGTCGGAGACTGTCCGACTGAGACTGTCTGTCTGAGACTGTCTGTCTGTCTGTGACTGTCTGTGACAGTCTGTGACTGTCTGCGACTGTCTGTGACTGTTTGTGACTGTCTGAGACTGTCTGTGACTGTCTGTGACTGTCTCTGACTGTCTGTCTGTCTGTCTGTCTATTTGTCTGTCTGTCTGTCTGTCTGTCTGTCTGTCTGTCTGTCTGTCTATCTGCCTGACTGTCTGTCTGTCTGTCTGTGTCTGCCTGTGTCTGCCTGTGATTGTCTATGACTGTTTGTGACAGTCTGTGACTGTCTGTGACTGTCTGTGACTGTCTGTGACTGTCTGTGTCTGTCCGTGACTGTCTGTGACTGTCTGTGACTGTCTGTGACTGTCTTTGTCTGTCTGAGACTGTCTGTGACTGACCGTGAGTGTTTGTTTTTGTCAGTGACAGTCTGTGACAGTCTGAGACTGTCTGTGACTGTCTGTGACTGTCTCTGACTGTCTGAGACTGTCTTTGACTGTCTGTCTGTCTGTCTGTCTGTCTGTTTGTCTGTCTGTCTGTCTCTCTGTCTCTCTGTCTGTCTGTCTATCTGTGTCTGCCTGGTCGGTCTGTGGCTGTCTGTGACTGTCTGTGACTGTCTGTGACTGTCTGTGACTGTCTGTGACTGTCTGTGACTGTCTGTGACTGTCTGTGACTGTCTGTGACTGTCTGTGACTGTCTGTCTGTCTGTCTATCTGTCTGTCTGTTTGTCTGTCTGTCTGTCTGTCTGTCTGTCTGTCTGTCTGTCTGTCTGTCTGTCAGCCTGTCTGTCTGTCAATCTGTCTGTGTCTGCCTGTGTCTGCCTGTGATTGTGTGCGACTGTCTGTGACTGTCTGTGACTGTCTGTGGCTGTCTGTGACCTTCTTTGACTGTCTGTGACTGTCTGTGACTGTCCGTGACTGTCTGTCTGTCTGTGACTGTCTGTCTGTCTGTTTGTCGTCTGTCTCTATGTCAGTCTGTCTGTCTGTCTGTCTGTGTGTCTGTCTGCCTGTCTGTCTGTCTGTCTGTCTGTCTGTCTGTCTGAGACTGTCTTTCTGAGACTGTCCGTCTGAGACTGTCTGTCTGAGTCTGTCTGTCTGAGACTGTCTGTCTGAGACTGTCCGTCTGAGACTGTCTGTCTGTCTGAGACGGTCCGTCTGAGACTGTCTGGCTGTGACAGTCTGTGTCTGTGCGAAACTGTCTGGGTCTGTCTGTGTTTGTCTGTGACTGTATGTGACTGTCTGAGACTGTCTGTGACTGTCTGCGACTGTCTGTGACTGTCTGTGACTGGCTGTGATTGTCTGTGAATGTCTGTGACTGTCTGTCTGTCTGTTTGTCTGTCTGTCTGTCTGTCTCTCTGTCTGTCTGTCTATCTGTGTCTGCCTGGTCTGTCTGTGTCTGTCTGTGACTGTCTGTGACTGTCTGTGACTGTCTGTGACTGTCTGTGACTGTCTGTGACAGTCTGTGACTGTCTGTGACTGTCTGTGACTCTCTGTGACTGTCTGTGACTGTCTGTGACTGTCTGTCTGTCTGTCTGTCTGTTTGTCTGTCTGTCTGTCTGTCTGTCTGTATGTCTGTCTGTCTGTCTGTCTGCCTGTCTGTCTGTCTATCTGTGTCTGCCAGTGTCTGCCTGTGATTGTCTATGACCGTCTGTGACTGTCTGTGGCTGTCTGTGACCTTATTTGACTGTCTGTGACTGTCTGTGTCTGTCTGTGTCTGTCTGTGACTGTGTGTGACTGTCTGTGACTGTATGTGACTGTC
>CM051028.1:8735000-8825000 GCA_027627225.1 Congeria kusceri
ATGGCATTGGAAAATTATTTTTAAAGAAACTATCCAGCAAGCCTGCGATAGTTTCTGGTTCTTTCCAATGTGATTCTCTTCTACAAACAGACTGTCTCTGACATTTAACATAAATTTAACTGACTGTTAAAAAATGACCCCATAACTGATCAAAATTTAACGACTGATCAGTTTTCAACGACATTTTGATCAAAATTTAATGTTGAAATGTTGGCTGGGTCATTTCTCAACGTTGAAAAAGGACCCATGGGGTCAATTTTCAACGGGGTCAATATTTAATGTTACACCGGCCTAATGCATTTGGGATTCACGTTCACGGGCTTGACACAAACGATTTCATTAGTCATCCTAACTGATATTGTTGATTGGTTCTGCATGTTAACCATAATTATATAGTTACATAATCATATTTTATGTTGAAATACGGAAACAAGAAAGCTAGATCGCTGCTTTAGGATCCTATGATTAGGTTCGGTAAAAACTAGGATCTAAAAAGGTTCAGGGTGCAGTTAAAAAGAACCATTTTCTAATAATTTGCTAAATCCAGAGTTTTTATGACTCAAGGCTTCCGATTAAGCTTTTTAAGCATAGTCCATGCATTGCAAAAGATATTCAACATTTCTGTATAGACCGGACCAGAGGGGCAGCAGGGATGAACCAAACAGGAGCAGGGTGCGGCACCCTGCTATTCTGCTCTAGATCTTTCTTGAAAGATTTTCACCAGTTTTTTTTCCATCTTCTTTGTCGTATGTGACTTTTATCTTGCAATTGGCCGAAAACAGCCCTGCAACAGAGCAGCAATATCGGGTTTCCGTGCTAGAGTTCGTTATACCGCTGGATTGTATTACTTATTGGTAACAATTAAAGGCGGATAGTTCGCTTTGAATTAATGTATGAATGCTATTCCAAAAAGAATAAAAAAAAACATGTAGTTTTGATTTAGACCAACATATGGAAGCGTCCTGGTGCAAGGTGTACAAATAAAAATAAATAAAAATTACTGAATATTAATTAGATTATCTCGTAATTACGACATAGTATCTCGTAATTACGACTTGTTATCTCGTCATTACGACTTAATATCTATTAACTTCGACTTCTTATCTCGTAATGACGACTTTTTATCTCGTAATTACGACTTTTTTGAATCTCGTAATTACGACTTAGTTTTAGTATTAGCACTTTGAGTAATACCTCCCCTTATTCTCAAGTCACATGTGCTAGCGCGTTTACCTTAATATGGCGAAAAAAGGACATGGTTTTATTTTTTAAATCAAAGAACATCCCAGTAACAGTAGCCATACCAGCATCAGTAGCAGAATCAGCAAAAGCAGCAGTAGTAGTTTTTCTTCTTCTTCTTCTACTCCTCCTCCTCCTCCTCCTACTCCTTCTACTACTACTACTAGTACTACTACTACTACTACTACTACTACTACTCATACTACTACTACTACAACAACAACTACTACTACTACTTCTACTACTACTACAACTGCTGCTGCTGCTACTACTACTACTATTACTACTACTACTACTACTACTCTACTACTTCTACTACTACTACAGTTTTATTCTCAAGTCTTACTTCTGATTATTGTCTAACACGTTTTATTTTTTATATCAGCAGTATTTTTTCAAATTATTTTATACATGTTTATGATGTGGCGAATACAAACATATGAGAAATCGAAACCGAAAGTAACCGGCAGTCACCTATTTTCGTGGTATGAACAAAACAACTGCCAAATGAAAAATAAGAAGCAAGAAGATATGGCTAACTGAAAAAAAATCAGAACCAAATAAAATAAATAACCATCACCAGATCGTACATATGATCAACCAGCTTGAATTATGATAGGGAAATGAAACTCTTGTAAGTAAGACCAGAAGAAATTGACAGAATTTCGTACATGTACATTGTCTTATGAATCCGAACATAATACTTTATTGTCAGTCCCTTAGTGTTGAGGCCTCAAGACACAAAGGTTTTCTCAGCTTTCTTTACTACTGTGTAATTGTTGACTCCTTATACTAAATATGTTTGCTGTTTTGCATATGAATGTGTGCGCATGTTTTTCTAGAGGATTTGTATTAAAATAGTAAAACGTAATTAACCAGTTTTGACATATATTTGCTTTATCAAATTACAATACACTGAAAAATATGGCTTAGATTGGGTTGCACATATATTGGACAGTTTTGTATGCATATTGTTAAATATATTGTGGAATACAATCAGTTATTGAATTATTACAAAAACATTTTTGCAGCTGAACGAAGAGAATTGCTACAAATCACCCAGCATGCTTCCCTGGAGGTCTAACCTGGTGATAAGCACAGTACACATGATTCTCTGAGTGTGCCAGTTGGTGAAGATGCATCCTAACTTGCCAACATACTGCAGTTTATACACTATTGACATGAAGATAAATGGAAAAGATGTAAAAAGACACCAAATTTTTCATGCATATTGTGTTGTCTCAGAGTTGAAAACAGTGAACGGTGTTGGTGGCATTTTGTGTGCCCACAGGGAACCTAATTTTTAAAACAAATCTATAATTCCCTCAAATAATTGCTTTTAATTATTAAATATTTTGTTGAAATGGTGTAAATGTTGTATTTAACTTAAATTGCATAAGTTTTGCCACTTTTGATCATTATTGTTGAGGAATTGCCTAAATAAAGCTGTCTAATTTTTAACTGGTATGTTAGTTTTTCCTCAGTTTGTCAAAAAGTACACGATAACTGTGTTTCTTTCTTTTTATTTCAGTCAAATAAATGTTATAAATGAAAAAAAAAAAAAATTAGGTGAAAAAACATACAAGCCCAGGAAAACCAAGTTCTTTTAGAAAACAGATTATTTTCTCTGCTTTGTCAGCTTCAAGTTTATGCTGAGCTACCATAGAAAATTAATAAACATAAATAATTTTATTTTCTTTAATGCCTTATATTTTCTTACTTTATAATCTTATATCATTGCTTGTATAAAAGACACCAAAAGTGTGTATGTAGACGCTATTTGCAACTACAATTGAATTGAAGATTTTTATATCCATAGGGGTACATGAATATTGATGAAAATTACAATGATAGTAATTAACATTTCCAAACAAAATATTTTTGCATAGAAAACCACCCTCAAAATTTGTAATTAGATCAGTGATGTAATACAAATAATGAAAATAACATTTATAATTAGGTTTGGAACATTGCCCATTACAGCGTACTAATTATGTTTATACTGCCCACATAAGAAGTAGCTCAATAAAATTGACACTACAGTAAATATTGTTTTTATACTGTTAAAAAAGTATGCTTTTTACCGTTAACTAGGTAGCACCCATATTCATATTAATAATAATGATAATAAAAACATGAAAAAATCTATATTAAATGAAGGTATCCACATTAGAATATATATATATTTTATACATACATACATACATACATACATACATACATACAGGCAGGCAGGCAGGCAGGCAGGCAGGCAGGCAGGCAGGCAGGCAGGCAGGCAGGCAGGCAGGCAGGCAGGCAGGCAGGCAGGCAGGCAGGCAGGCAGGTAGGCAGGCAGGCAGGCAGGCAGGCAGGCAGGCAGGCAGGCAGGCAGGCAGGCAGGCAGGCAGGCAGGCAGGCAGGCAGGCAGGCAGGCAGGCAGTCAGGCAGGCAGGCAGGCAGGCAGGCAGGCAGGCAGGCAGGCAGGCAGACAGACAGACAGACAGACAGACAGACAGACAGACAGACAGACAAATAGACAGACAGGCAGTGTACTTTTGGTACTATTTCAATCTACAATAGCCTGCTTATATCACACTTGGCTTATGCGTCACCACTACACTCTTAAGTCGTAATTACGACTTTTATGTCGGAATTTCGACTAAGTATTCCGTAATTACGAGAAACTATGTCGTAATAACGAGATACTATGTCGTAATTACGAAATAAAAAGTCGTATTTGCGAAATAAAAAGTCGTAATTACGAGATACTTTCGAGCGTTTTTTTTATTTATTTGTATTTTTACACCTGGCACCAGAACACTTCCATACCAACACATTGTAACCCATGCATAACCATACTTCTAAACAATTGTATACATACTTTGTATTTTCTCATAATTGTACATTTGTCGATGTTCTGAATGAACTGGTCACGAAATATGGCCGGAAAGGATCGCATTATATTGATTTTGTAGCGTCATTACGCTGCTGCTTTCACATGCATCATCTTGTGTCTGCGTTCTGCGCGTGCGCATATTGTGTATGCGCGACGCAAACGGAAACTCTTTTAGATGAGTCCGTCAATGTTTACGTTCTTTCTTTTGCAAACCGGACTTGCAAGGATAACCTTAAAAAATCTTTACATAGATTAAGTATGCAATCATTCTGAAAACATGCATGTACATTTCAGCAAACACGCAATTACGACAAACCAAATAATAACTGTCAAATCTTCGACATCATGCGCATCAAGAATGCTCTGCCACGCATTTTTCAGCACCTCACTGGCTTTGTAATCGTTTTGTGTGCTGGTCGTATACAACGGGTAGTGGGAATAGACCAGTTAAAAAACGCTTCATCAGTTAATACTGTCCGTTTAGTTAGCAAACACAGACGCACGACTTAGGCGGATGCATGTTAAAGCAGCCTAACTGGCCTAACTGATGACTTATTTACAGTTAAATGCTACATGAACACAATACGCAATACGCGTGTGTTCCGACTTGCACAGTGCAACACGGTTTAACGCTATTTAAATATGTGAACAAACTTGATGTTGATAACAATTAAGCTTGTTGACAACATTTATTTATTGTTTTATTACATTGTTTTCTTTGCTCAAAGAACAAGATTTTTCTGCCCATTTCGGATTTGGAGTCCGAAACAGTCCAACAACTTGGCCACAATTTATGGTTCTATAATAAGTCGCGCGACGTAATTAATTATCCTGGATTTATTAATGAAAATGGGTTTCTTTATATGCATGTTAAAGAAATAAAGATTCAATAAAAGAAAGAAAGCACGTCCTAGAGAGGAAATTAATTTGCAAACTCGTGACAACGGTTACATTATTGCCATTAAGGTACCCTTCTATAAGTAACAGACACAACACTAAATGAGGAGTGTCGTGGGAAAACCGGGCTTAATGCGTGTGTGTTAAGTATCGTCCCGGATTAGCCGCCTGTGCACTCCGCACAGGCTGATTCGAGACGACACTTTCCGCCTACAGTGGATTTATGTTTAGAAGAGACTTCCTTGAAACAGAAAATACCATAAAAGCGGAAAGTGCTGTCCTAGAATGGCATGTTCTGACTGCACAGGCTATTCCGGGACGACACTTTACGCACATGCATAAAGCCCAATTTTCCCACGACACGCCTCATTAATACACTCTGGACATAGACGTTTCCAAACGTTTCAACCATAATTATTTAAATAAATTGTCGTGCCTTGTTTAGTCCTTTGTAATCACCGGGTTAATTATTAACACAATTTATACACAAGAGCACGTGGACATGTATGTAGTGCACTCACAAAAGCAATGAAAGAACATATATCTCCCGCAATAGACCGATCCGGGATTGGCCACGAATAGTTTAACTACTACCCAGCTACTGTTAAAGGATTAATTTCCATTCATCGAAAATCACAAACATTACCACGTGCTCATTTGAATATCACAAACATTATGCACGTGCTCTTTTGTATGAAATAGTTTAATCGCTAAATGCGTGATATCCAAGTGAGAAGATTGGATAATATTTCAGATAAATTTGAATATGATTGACATTTGTGGAAGCGTCTATAGCAGGAAGGTGATTTTAAAATGTCAAGATCTGGAAAGGTCTATTCATATCAATTTGGAAACACTATTATGAGTTAAACTTTATTAACATGTAATACAAATACAAAACAATTCATTGCTGAAATTCAATTCTGAAATATGAAGACAGACATTGTCAACACGTGAAATAATTTCTATCGCCGAATGAAACGATTGCTGTGCGCGTGCAAATATAAAAATACAACTATTATATAAGTGGTCACTTGCAGAATAGAACATTTAATAGCTTTATGTAGGATAATAAAATTTCAGTAAATTTAACAACTCCTAACTTTCATTTAAATGTATAGAGTATATTTTACCGTATTTACCCTATGTATTGGGACACCTAAATATTGGGACACCCTTATTTTGTTGAAAAATAATTATTTTTGTGAGTCCCTTAATATTGGGACACTTTTGAAATTTGAAATTTGTCTTGTCACTAAATATTGGGACACAAAAATATAATGGTAAATTGTCAGTTTAAAATAAAAATATCTCGATTTCAATATGATCAGAGTAGTATAAATCTACTGTACGCCTGTTGCATAGCGACCGATTATACCGTATATTGCAATAGATATGCTGCAAATAATGATACAATAAGAGTGTACCCCTTTTATATAATACAAACTACAAAGACTACCGTTTTCAAAATGGCAATGCATGTATTACGTCATGTGCGTAAAATGATATTCATATTAAATAAATCATTGAACTTCTTATAGCAACCTTTAAAATTGTCATAGTGTAATAATGAAAAAAAATTATTCAACAAAGCGACATATAATTTTATGCAGCACATAAATTTCTCGGACAAAGTCTACACCATGCACTCAACCATTCAGCACATCACTTTCTCAGATATACCGGTAGTCTATGTTGACATGCGCTCGATTGCTTGGGCAATAATCTCTGCCAGGGGAACAGAGTTAGGGTAACTACCCGGATTATGTGATAATTGTCGGGTCTCTCAAGAAGCAAATAGACCGATCCGGGATTTGCCACGAATAGTTTAAACTACTCCCCAGCTTTTGTTAAAGGATTAATTTCCATTCATCGAAAATCACAAACATTACCACGTGCTCATTTGAATATCACAAACATTATGCACGTGCTCTTTTGTATGAAATTGTTTAACCGCTAAACACGTGATATCCAAGTGCGATGATTGGATAGCATTGCAGGTTAATTTGAATATGATTGACATTTGTGGCACCACTCAGTTAAGCACGCGGCATAACGACACTCAGCGTGTGTGTGTGAAATATATTGGGTCGAATACAACCCTATATTTTGGGACACATTTTAGGGAATTATTTTTTTATGACCCTTTATATTGGGACAAGAAAAATTGTAATTATTTTTAAGCGTCCCAATGAATAGGGTAAATACGGTACTCGATATAGCAATTATATCATAAAAAACATATCGTGCTGTACATGTGAAAATATATATAAAAAAAGAAGCTAACAATCTTTGTCCGAAAATCAACATCTGATATCCAAATGAATGGTGTAAATCTTGTCAACTACCTTTTATCCGTGCTGTAGTTTATGTTATATTATGAAATTACGTAATTTCTTAAAGCAATCTACAACATAACACAATTGTACAAATCATCACAAGTATTACAATCATATAATCTTATGGTAACAACGTATTTGTAACATGAGGATATAGCGTTTGAGCGATAGAGAGAGCATGCAAGCAGGTTATAAGTTAAATATGTTGTCACATATGAGACAAAAAAATTAATGTGGTTTAAAAGTCATATAAGTCAATGTTTTTAAAGTTAACAATGTATATGGAAATTTAAAGTAACTTATATATATCTGAAGCGATCCCTACTCCCAATATAAAAAAAACAACGAACAATGTCAACGACATCAAGCTTATGTCTTTTTGTCATTGTCAAACACGATCTGAGAGCTTGCATATAAAGATTCTCCATTCTGTTCCCGAGGCATACTGCCGTAGCCCGTTTGAGCGGCGGCGCTATATAACGGGTTCACAAACCCGTCTTCTTCCTGCCTCACCGGAAATGCCGGCAATGGACCGAACCTGCAATAAGTTACATGACTACTGAGCCATAAACGAACAGGGAATCATCTAACAGACACAATGATCTAGATTCATACATTAAGTGTGATAAGGCGTGTTGCAATAGCAAGTATTATGTGCACATTACAACCGTGTTTGCTTAATTTTGCATTTAACTTTGCAATAGGAAAAGATATGCACACATTTCAACCGAATTTGTTTTATTCCCCTTACTTAATATAATGCGTTTGATTGAACTCATACTGGGTGATTTTTAATTATGAAAGCTGTGGAAATGGAAAACTATGAAAATAGTATTTTGCTACCAAAATTGTTCCTGTCTACTCACGTCATAGGATTCATCTGTGAAGTGTCTATGCCGTGCTCACTCATCTGAGCGCCCGTGGTCGTCATGTAGCCAGGGTTTTCAATTGCAATGTCCTCATTTTGTTGGTGGAAAGATGCGTTGGAATACGGAACCTCCGTTGACTTTCGTCTGAAATTTAAATTACAATTAGTCAGGTTCTTCAATTTAAATTAAAAATACATATATTATCACATGCTATACCTTGTTTGCTGTGTAATACAACCATTGCGAATATTTTTCTCTAACACATGTGTAAGATAACATTTTGAGCGTTTTCACTGGCTTTAAATATTCTTTCACAGACCAATCGCATGACGTTATTTTGGTGAAATGACATCGTCAACATAAAATGGCGTCACGTTAGTCCACACTTTTTAGAATGTATCAGCATGTCTTGGTTAAACTAGAAGGTGTTTTTGCGTTTAAAAGCATGTGATCAAAAAGATCTGACACTAGTTGTCGTTTCATATCATATTTTATTAAACTCGTCCAGGAAATTCGTTAGTAAGCTCTCCAAAAGGCTCGCTTACTAACAAAATTCCTGAACTCGTTTAATAAAATATGGTATGACATGACAACTCGTGTCAGATTATATATCTCTCTTGTAGAAAATTACTAAGAAGGGTCAAAGTATATATAATTTTCTAAAATAATTGCTCAGTTTTAAAGCTTTCGACCCTGAAGCATTCTTCGGTAAATCTGTACCTATTACATTTACTGAAGAAGGCCTCGATCAGGGTCGAAAGTTTTAAAACTGAGTCATTATTTGAGAAATTTAAAATATATAGCAAACGCCTTGAAAACACCTGTTATCTTTATAATTTTTTCGATTGTGTGCGCCGAAAACTAATGAATTGCTTCAAGATGAATCCGAGCTAGATCTAGTTAAATTAAATAACAAATGAAATGTAACTTTTATTATAAAATGTGTTCCGAGCTAGAACTAGTTAAGTTCAATGACATGAATGTTATAAAATGTGTATCAGAACTAGATCTAATGAAATTGATGGTTTGATTTAGTGTTTAATTCAACAAAATGTCTATCCGACTTCTAGTGCTAGTTGATTTCTATGACAAATATAATTAAAAGATATTGTTTTATTAAAACAAAAAGTAGTTATATTCGCTGACAATATATTTCAGTGTTTCATTCACCAAAACGTGTGTGTAGATATAGGTAAAAACAAATCAATGAAAATCGATTTTTAATTCAATGCAATGTGTATTTCATAAAAACGTACGTACCTCTTGATGAATATAAACAATGCCACGGCACCAGCAATGCATACCACCAATGCAATGGCTATGCCAAACCCTATGCCAATCTTCGCCCCCGAGGAGCCACCGGCTGCGGCAACCTGGGACCCTATGCCACCTTGAATTTCTGTGGAATGGATAATGTATTAAAACAAATATAGTTGTATAGGCATATAAATTTCAGTATAAGGGAAAGTTCCAGTTTGAAAAAGCAAGCAATAATTGTAACACATAGTTGTATCCATGTTCATCTCGTATTCAGAGCAAATAAGCTGGGTGCTCCAACCTGCTCCTTTTTGTTTCACAGCGCTGAACATATGGACTGGGTAACAAATATTATGTTAAATATATATTAAAGGGACTTGTTAACAGATTTTCGTATTTTTGGAAAAATTGCAATTTAATGTCTTAACTGCAAAAACTAAAGCATCTGGAATAATTTAAAAAGAATATTTTATCAAAAAACCGTAAGAATAACAAGTTGCCTTTGCCGGGACTCGAACGCGGGACCTTCGAGAAAGTAATCTTATACACTAACCGCTCGGCCATTCAGACTTATAAATTCTGAAGTGTATTTTAACGCTATGTAAGCGATACACGTGTTTTTCAAGATTCAGATGAAAAGCGTTACAAACGCTTTATACTTTTATCCATTTAAAATGATGATTTTTCATTAACGACACTATATTTCCAATATATGCATTTGTCAGAAGTATTATTTCGCGTGTTTATATTAATATTTAGTGGGTGATCTACGAACACAAATTTTGAAAATTGTCAATTTTCCAGTCGCTCTGTGAACAGATCCCTTTAAATTGTTCTTTTTTTGCCACTATTCGATGACCGATGAAGATCACATGTGTACATAAATCAATTGAAATACTTTCAAAAGTATTGCTTTAAAGGATTGATTTAAATTATAGGAAACAAAAGCACTGGTCCTTCTTCCGCCCTTTTGAGCAGCACCCTGATGCTTTTCTAATCCTCGATCTCTCCCTTTGTTATATACGGTAATATCTGATAAACATGTATTTAAAAATGTATTCGTCTGATTTATATTACATCCCTGTGTGGCACAATAAGCTTATAACGGTGTCAACATAATTAATTTCGGTTGCTGAAATAACGTGTAAATACATTTTATTATTGTGTCACTTCAATCTCTTGTAGCTTAAATAATAGTAAAGAGCTATGTCTTTTAACGATGACGTACATTACAGCACAATATAAAGTAGTCGTGCTGGTGCATTATATATGTGATAATTAAATATAGTATTATCTAATTATTTCAGTGTTTACTAAAGCCTCAGTCACACATTCTCGATTTTCCTGCCGTTGTTGAGCCGACAGCGTCCCGAAGCAAATATGTCAAAAGACGGGACAATATTCTGATATTCGGGGCTCGAAATTCAATTTTTGTATCAAAAGATCGAATATGTCGCGACAGCGTCTCGACAGAGTCCCGACAGATTATCGACAGCGTCCCGATTCTCCCGAAGGCGATCCGACAGTGTCCCGACAACGTCAAGACATCATCCCGATATTCCCGACTTTTTTATTATTAGCGCTGTCGGGAGGCTGTCACGAGCCCTAATCGGGAAGCATTCATGGTGGACCGAACAAAGTTCTGTCCATTAATGACAAGCACAAACAAACACGCACAAGACACACGCTATACACCAGACTTGATATATGTATATATAATTGTTTATGTAATATCATTCCGTTCCACCGGATATTGTCCCAACACCGTCCTGACACCGTCTCGACACCGTATCGAATATGATCCGATACAGCCGAATCTATCCCGACAGAGTCCCGACTATACAATTTCGGCTGAGTCTCCCGAATGTTAAGAGACATCCTTAACTGTCGGGGGTGCTTTTCCGATCACGCCGAACGTGTCCCGATGATTCCCGATTCTCAGGACAACGTCTCGAAAGCGTCCAGACAGCTCCCGACAGCGTTCCGACAGCGTCCCGATATTCCCAATTTTTGTACTTTTTGTATCGTTGCGCTGTCGGGACGCTGTCGGGAGCCATAATCGGGAATGTGTGACTGAGGCATAACAGAGTATAGAAACACCTTTGTAACAAATCTCCTAACAGAGTTATCGTACGTTGATCTCACCATACACCTCTGCAACGGGCTCAATGACAAAAATCTTGTCAAAACGGACAAATGTAATTCACGAAAATTAAAATTGATAGTTAGGACCACAAGCATAGCAGAATAAATGGAATTTAAATTATCATACATGGGGAAAAATTAATAATTTTTATTCCTATTATTGGAATTATTTTTATGCCCATTTACGCATATGCAATGAGTTTGCAGATGTAAACAAAATGGACAGAGCGGACTGTTCGCTGCGTTTGAATGTTATGATAATTTGAAGAAAGCCGCGTGCATGCGTTGGGACTACTTTCCAAGCCAACTAAAAAGGTGAATGGAATGTAGCCGGTGAGCAAGCGATTGCTGTCTAAATAATAAATACGAGTAAAAGCACCATTGACTGAACATTTACATATAGTACTAAAATTTAAAAATAAATAAATAATAATAATAATAATAATAATAAGTAGTGGTAGTGTGGTAGTAGTAGTAGTAGTAGTAGTAGTAGTAGTAGTAGTAGTAGTAGTAGTAGTAGTAGTAGTAGTAGTAGTAGTAGTAGTAGTATTAGTAGTAGTAGTAGTGGTATTACTTGTAGTAGTAGTAATGATTATAATAATAAAAACGAAACAGAAGAAGAACAACAACAATTATGTTCTTTTCTATTACATTTTGACAAATGTAATTTATGCTCATACACAAATTGATAATTAATTATTTATTTAATGTATTTTCATTTATATCGAATCATCGATTTAAAGATATAATCAAGAACTGTGGATAATCAGTTCGGTGGTGTTTGATATATTTGTAAACAATGAATTACCAGCGCACAATCCTGTCGTTTGGTTCCAAGATCCAGTGGCCAAGCATGTTACACTGGAAATCGTTTTGTTCTTCTCGTATGCACTGACTCCACCGCAAGAATATTCACAAGAAATACCTACGTTGAAAGAACATTTCTCTGGTGGAATGAAGCCGTTTTCGATTATGTTAGCACATTTGATTTCTGAAAATAAAACAGCAATGGCCTCCATTAATTGCATGATAATTATTATGTTTGATACCTAATAATTTTGCTCTTATTTTACGTATTATTGAATACAGTATAAATAATATACATGCTACGTGTATTGTGTCCGTGCATTTAATGAGTTCACAATCAGCCCGTTTCAAGTTACTTGTTTCGCATATTATCTTCATGGGACGTTCTGATATTCAGCAAATATAACTGGTTACTATTTTGTTTAAAATGAAAGTTGACATTTGCTTTTGTTTACTTTATATCTTTAAATTATTTTTTTCTGCAACGTTTTAGTCTGCGTGTATTTGTCATTGTGTTTATTGTCAATGAATTATAATATATATCATTTATGATTGTCTATATAACTGTAAAGAATCCAAACATGTATACTTTTTTAAGAAAAATAATATAACGAAACATTAAATGTAATTAAACAATATTTTAAGATAAACCTATTATAAATTTCTAAAACAGCGCCAGTTTAGGATATTTATATATAACATGTTCAAAGTAGTTTTATTAACTCGTGGAATGAACAGTTAAATACATCCAGTCACAGTGATAAATTGACGATTTATCCCATCATCACACCTGCATTGACGAAATAACACCCCGTGGGATAAACTTAGCTGTATTCCACTTTCAAGTTGTTGAATACAGCAAACACGCGCATTATAATGACCTCATGTTGTTTATTTTTGTGACGCCATGTAATGTTTTTCGTGGTAGTCAGTTATTTTCTATCGTTTATTTTCAAAATAAAGACAGAAAATGATGGGATAAATAGAATATCAGGTAAGTGTCGACTACAGATACGTTTATTTGCTCGGCACGAAAACCTAAATCACTCGCTGAGGTTCGTGGTCTAAGTTTTCTAAGCCTCGCTAAATAAACGTATCCTTATTGAACACTAACCTAATAACTATTCTCTACATCTTTAGCATGTGCGTTATTTTTTTGTAGTTTTTTAAATTCATGTAAATTTTATTTAATTCCAAGAAACTGACTCGAAAGTGTCTCAATAAGCCGAAGGCTTTCGACACAACTGAGCTAAAATAAATAGAGTATAGGCAAAGTAAACAAATTATATATACTGTGTACAGTTATAAATCAAATATATTTCCCTCCCTCCCTTCCTCCCTCCCTGCCTTCGTCCCTGCCGCCCTCCATGCCTCCCTCCCTGCCGCCCTCCATGCCTCCCTCCCTGCCTCCCTCCCTGCCTCCCTCCCTGCATCCATCTCTGCCTCCCTCTCTGCCTCCCTGTCTGCCTCCCTCCATGCCTCCCTCCCTCCCTCCCTCTCTCTCTCTCTGTCTGTCTCTCTCCCTCTCTCTCTCTCTCTCTCTCTCTCTCTCCCTCTCCCTCTCTCTCTCTCTCTCTCTCTCTCTCTCTCTCTCCCTCTCTCTCCCCCCCTCCCTCTCTCTCTCTCTCTCTCTCTTTCCCCCCCCTCTCTCTCTCTATATATATATATATATATATATATATTTATGTATATATAAAGGAGCACATAATAATATTATATATATACATAAATAGTTTACAAATAAGATTCCCATTGTTTTATTTTTACTATCATTTGGTATAAATGGGTTGTCGTAGTTGTAGTAGTAGCATTAGCATTTTTGAATAAAATGACCTTTCAATAAATAATCTTTTTAAACGTTCTCGGTTCTGATTAGCATTTATTTATGCACCAACAACCTACCTTGGCAAGCATTGTGAGGATACCACATAGTGTCTGTACCACATGTGACCTTCTCCGTTGTCTTTTTGTTTCCAGCTTTACACGTGTAGTCACACGGTGACCCAACGGTGTTCACGCATCCCGCAGTTACATCGCCATTGGCAATACTGCTAGAATCGATCGAACATTTTGGTGTCCCAGTTTCTGTAACCAACACACATTAAATAAGTCCAGTGATACAATTTGCAAACACAAACTATTATCCATTTGAATATAAGATATATTAAGCACGTCTACTTAAGACATTCTATATGCAACACCTGTCGTGATTGTGGCCGCCGTATTTAACTGAAACATTACACCGTAATAGACTCATAGTTCACTTTAGAAAATGGTCAATAGTTTCAAATATATGTGATTACAACATCCATGTGTTGACAATGCTTTGTTTTGCACCTTTTTTTCTAGTCAATATAGTCAATATGGCTCTTGGTTTCCAACATATCATCGATTTTAACAGTGTGTTCCTTTGATCATTTTGTTGAAATATCATTATATGTGTGTTTTCAATTTGTCCAACTCGATTAATATAATGACTTTTATGATAACTTTGCATTTATTTGAACACTTAGGTACAATAACCAGACCACGTACTTTTACACAATGTTCCGTTCATTAAATCCCAGTCTTTCGCCGTGCAATTAAGATTGTTGATGTTCGGGCTAGACATTTCATACCCAGACGGACAAGTGAAGGAACAGACGGACCCGATAGTTCGAGTACATGAGCTCTCGACTTTGATGGCCAAACCGTTCTGTATTATCGTCGATGAACACTGGTAAGCTGTGAAATAAATAATATTATAATACTAAGTCCGTATTTATGACATTCTTTACTAAATATGTAAGCGCATTTCATATCAGAATAAACATCTCGCAAAAGTATGCGATGTTTAATTTATAAACAAAAATGTTTTAATGCAAAAAATAAGATGTTATTTAACATATTTGAAATAAAAAATTGATTTGCACTAATAACGTTTAATCTGAAATCTTAATTATTATAAGTTTAAATGGAATTTTATTAAATACTGACTGAGGTTGCCAAATAATAATTAATTATAAAAATAAATGTAAATAATTATTCGGCACAAAAACACTCTAGAGTCACTCTTCCTAGGCGGGATTGGACGTGTGGCCTGCATTTTTTGTGGATGTTTTGTAATCTACATGAATAATCTAACATCCAAAGTTAACCTTTAATGTTTACCTTTACAGTGGTCAGTCGGTATCCATGAGGTATTTTTGGTACATACAACCGTGTCGCTGCTCTTAACGTACCCGACATTGCATGCAAAATTGCATTCGGTACCGACAGTGGCTAGAGGACACTGAGTCAACCAACCATTGTTCATTGTGGAATTTGAGCATACTTCAGTTGTGATTTCTAAATAATAGTTTTGTATACTGTTATGGACATGTATTTTATATTATAAAATAACACCAGTTGGTATAACTCAGAGATTATGTTATGAGAAATGCATTTTAGAATATTATAGATTGGGTTTATAGATCAGCAATGTTATATGTTTTCAATTTCAGCCTACTCGATTTATATAATGACTTTTATTATAACTTGCATGTATTTCAACACTAAGATAAATTAACTCGACCACGTACGTTTGCACAATGTACTGTTAATTAAATCCCAGTCTTTCGCCGTGCATTTCATGCTGTTGCTAGACATTTCATACTCAGTCGGACACGTGTACGAACAGACGGACCCGATAGTTCGATTACATGAACTGTCGATTTTGATGGCAAAACCGTTCTGTATTATCAGCGATGAACACTGGTAAGCTGTGAAAAAATAATATTTAATACTGTGTCCGTATACATGACGTTTTTTTACTAAACACCTACGTACATTTCATAACACAATAAGCATCTCTCAAATGCCTGTGACTGTTTTATCTTTAAACTAAAATGAGTTAATGCACATAAAAATATGTTATTTAACAAATTTGGAATATAAACTTGATTTGCACATAAACACATTTTATCTGAATTTTTAAATCTTACAATTTTTAAAGCAGTGTTATGAAAGACTGACTGGGGTTGGCAATAAAAACAAGAATTCATTATAAAAGTACATTTAAATAATTATTCGGTACACATAAAAACTCTAGAGGCACTTTTCTTAGAAGGTGTCGTGCAATCTTTGTGGATTAGACTTTATTATCAAAACATGTTTTGTAATCTACATGAATAATCTAACATCTAAAGTTAACATTTAATGTTTACCTTTACAGTGTTCAGTCGGTATCCATGAGGTATTTATGGTACATACAACCGTGTCGCTGCTCTTAACGTACCCGACATTGCATGCAAAATTGCATTCGGTCCCGACAGTGGCTAGAGGACACTGAGTCAACCAACCATTGTTCATTGTGGAATTTGAGCAAACGTCAGTTGTGATATCTAAATAATAATTTGTTATACTGTTATGGACAGCTATTTTATATTATAAAATAACACCAGTTGGTATAACTCAGAAATTATTTTATGATAAAAGCTTTTTAGAATATTATAGATTGGGTTGATAGATTAGCAATGTTATTTGTTTTCAATTTAAGCCTACTCGATTAATATAATGACTTTTATGATAATTTGCATGTATTTGAACACTAAGATAAATTAACTTGACCACGTACGTTTGCACAATGTACTGTTAATTAAATCCCAGTCTTTCGCCGTGCATTTCAGGTTGTTGCTAGACATTTCAGACCCAGTCGGACACGCGTACGAACAGACGGACCCGATAGTTCGATTACATGAACTGTCGATTTTGATGGCAAAACCGTTCTGTATTATCGGCGATGAACACTGGTAAGCTGTAAAAAATAATATTTAATACTGTGTATGACGTTTTTTACTAAAAACCTACGTACATTTCATAACACAATAAACATCCCTCAAATGCCTGTGACTGTTTTATCTTTAAACAAAAATGATTTAATGCAAATAAAAATATGTTATTTAACAAATTTAGAATAAAAACTTAATTTGCACATATACACATTTTATCTGAAATTTTATATCTTACAATTTTTAAAAGCAGTATCATGAAATAATGTCTGGGGTTGGCAATAAAAAACAAGAATTCGTTATAAAAGTACATTTAAATAATTATTCGGTACACATATAAACTCTAAGTGTCACTTTTCTTAGCAGGTTTCGTGCATTCTTTGTAGATTAGACTTTATTATCAGAACATGTTTTGTAATCTACATGAATAATCTAACATCCAAAGTTAACCTTTAATGTTTACCTTTACAGTGGTCAGTCGGTATCCATGAGATATTTTTGGTACATACAACCGTGTCGCTGCTCTTAACGTACCCGACATTGCATGCAAAATTGCATTCGGTCCCGACAGTGGCTAGAGGACACTGAGTCAACCAACCATTGTTCATTGTGGAATTTGAGCATACTTCAGTTGTGATTTCTAAATAATAGTTTTGTATACTGTTATGGACATGTATTTTATATTATAAAATAACACCAGTTGGTATAACTCAGAGATTATGTTATGAGAAATGCATTTTAGAATATTATAGATTGGGTTTATAGATCAGCAATGTTATATGTTTTCAATTTCAGCCTACTCGATTTATATAATGACTTTTATTATAACTTGCATGTATTTCAACACTAAGATAAATTAACTCGACCACGTACGTTTGCACAATGTACTGTTAATTAAATCCCAGTCTTTCGCCGTGCATTTCATGCTGTTGCTAGACATTTCATACTCAGTCGGACACGTGTACGAACAGACGGACCCGATAGTTCGATTACATGAACTGTCGATTTTGATGGCAAAACCGTTCTGTATTATCAGCGATGAACACTGGTAAGCTGTGAAAAAATAATATTTAATACTGTGTCCGTATACATGACGTTTTTTTACTAAACACCTACGTACATTTCATAACACAATAAGCATCTCTCAAATGCCTGTGACTGTTTTATCTTTAAACTAAAATGAGTTAATGCACATAAAAATATGTTATTTAACAAATTTGGAATATAAACTTGATTTGCACATAAACACATTTTATCTGAATTTTTAAATCTTACAATTTTTAAAGCAGTGTTATGAAAGACTGACTGGGGTTGGCAATAAAAACAAGAATTCATTATAAAAGTACATTTAAATAATTATTCGGTACACATAAAAACTCTAGAGGCACTTTTCTTAGAAGGTGTCGTGCAATCTTTGTGGATTAGACTTTATTATCAAAACATGTTTTGTAATCTACATGAATAATCTAACATCTAAAGTTAACATTTAATGTTTACCTTTACAGTGTTCAGTCGGTATCCATGAGGTATTTTTGGTACATACAACCGTGTCGCTGCTCTTAACGTACCCGACATTGCATGCAAAATTGCATTCGGTCCCGACAGTGGCTAGAGGACACTGAGTCAACCAACCATTGTTCATTGTGGAATTTGAGCAAACGTCAGTTGTGATATCTAAATAATAATTTGTTATACTGTTATGGACAGCTATTTTATATTATAAAATAACACCAGTTGGTATAACTCAGAAATTATTTTATGATAAAAGCTTTTTAGAATATTATAGATTGGGTTGATAGATTAGCAATGTTATATGTTTTCAATTTAAGCCTACTCGATTAATATAATGACTTTTATGATAACTTGCATGTATTTGAACACTAAGATAAATTAACTTGACCACGTACGTTTGCACAATGTACTGTTAATTAAATCCCAGTCTTTCGCCGTGCATTTCAGGTTGTTGCTAGACATTTCAGACCCAGTCGGACACGCGTACGAACAGACGGACCCGATAGTTCGATTACATGAACTGTCGATTATGATGGCAAAACCGTTCTGTATTATCGGCGATGAACACTGGTAAGCTGTAAAAAATAATATTTAATACTGTGTATGACGTTTTTTACTAAAAACCTACGTACATAACACAATAAACATCCCTCAAATGCCTGTGACTGTTTTATCTTTAAACAAAAATGATTTAATGCAAATAAAAATCTGTTATTTAACAAATTTAGAATAAAAACTTAATTTGCACATATACACATTTTATCTGAAATTTTATATCTTACAATTTTTAAAAGCAGTATCATGAAATAATGTCTGGGGTTGGCAATAAAAAACAAGAATTCGTTATAAAAGTACATTTAAATAATTATTCGGTACACATATAAACTCTAAGTGTCACTTTTCTTAGCAGGTTTCGTGCATTCTTTGTAGATTAGACTTTATTATCAGAACATGTTTTGTAATCTACATGAATAATCTAACATCCAAAGTTAACCTTTAATGTTTACCTTTACAGTGGTCAGTCGGTATCCATGAGATATTTTTGGTACATACAACCGTGTCGCTGCTCTTAACGTACCCGACATTGCATGCAAAATTGCATTCGGTCCCGACAGTGGCTAGAGGACACTGAGTCAACCAACCATTGTTCATTGTGGAATTTGAGCATACTTCAGTTGTGATTTCTAAATAATAATTTTGTATACTGTTATGGACATGTATTTTATATTATAAAATAACACCAGTTGGTATAACTCAGAGATTATGTTATGAGAAAAGCATTTTAGAATATTATAGATTGAGTCTATAGATCAGCAATGTTATATGTTTTCAATTTCAGCCTACTCGATTTATATAATGACTTTTATTATAACTTGCATGTATTTCAACACTAAGATAAATTAACTCGACCACGTACGTTTGCACAATGTACTGTTAATTAAATCCCAGTCATTCGCCGTGCATTTCATGCTGTTGCTAGACATTTCATACTCAGTCGGACACGTGTACGAACAGTCGGACCCGATAGTTCGATTACATGAACTGTCGATTTTGATGGCAAAACCGTTCTGTATTATCAGCGATGAACACTGGTAAGCTGTGACAAAATAATATTTAATACTGTGTCCGTATACATGACGTTTTTTTACTAAACACCTACGTACATTTCATAACACAATAAGCATCTCTCAAATGCCTGTGACTGTTTTATCTTTAAACTAAAATGAGTTAATGCAAATAAAAATATGTTATTTAACAAATTTGGCATACAAACTTGATTTGCACATAAACACATTTTATCTGAATTTTTAAATCTTACAATTTGTAAAAGCAGTGTTATGAAATACTGACTGGGGTTGGCAATAAAAACAAGAATTCATTGTAAAAGTACATTTAAATAACTATTCGGTACGCATAAAAACTCTAGAGGCACTTTTCTTAGAAGGTGTCGTGCAATCTTTGTGGATTAGACTTTATTATCAAAACATGTTTTGTAATCTACATGAATAATCTAACATCTAAAGTTAACATTTAATGTTTACCTTTACAGTGTTCAGTCGGTATCCATGAGGTATTTTTGGTACATACAACCGTGTCGCTGCTCTTAACGTACCCGACATTGCATGCAAAATTGCATTCGGTCCCGACAGTGGCTAGAGGACACTGAGTCAACCAACCATTGTTCATTGTGGAATTTGAACAAACGTCAGTTGTGATTTCTAAATAATAATTTGTTATACTGTTATGGACAGCTATTTTATATTATAAAATAACACCAGTTGGTACAACTCAGAAATTATTTTATGATAAAAGCTTTTTAGAATATTATAGATTGGGTTGATAGATTAGCAATGTTATATGTTTTCAATTTCAACCTACTCGATTAATATAATGTCTTTTATGATAACTTGCATGTATTTGAACACTAAGATAAATTAACTTGACCACGTACGTTTGCACAATGTACTGTTAATTAAATCCCAGTCTTTCGCCGTGCATTTCAGGTTGTTGCTAGACATTTCAGACCCAGTCGGACACGCGTACGAACAGACGGATCCGATAGTTCGATTACATGAACTGTCTATTTTGATGGCAAAACCGTTCTGTATTATCGGCGATGAACACTGGTAAGCTGTAAAAAATAATATTTAATACTGTGTCCGTATGTATGACGTTTTTTACTAAAAACCTACGTACATTTCATAACACAATAAACATCCCTCAAATGCCTGTGACTGTTTTATCTTTAAACAAAAATTATTTAATGCAAATAAAAATATGTTATTTAACAAATTTAGAATAAAAACTTAATATGCACATATACACATTTTATCTGAAATTTTATATCTTACAATTTTTAAAAGCAGTATCATAAAATAATGGCTGGGGTTGGCAATAAAAACAAGAATTCATTATAAAAGTACATTTAAATAATTATTCGGTACACATATAAACTCTAAGTGTCACTTTTCTTAGCAGGTTTCGTGCATTCTTTGTAGATTAGACTTTATTATCAGAACATGTTTTGTAATCTACATGAATAATCTAACATCCAAAGTTAACCTTTAATGTTTACCTTTACAGTGGTCAGTCGGTATCCATGAGGTATTTTTGGTACATACAACCGTGTCGCTGCTCTTAACGTACTCGACATTGCATGCAAAATTGCATTCGGTACCGACAGTGGCTAGAGGACACTGAGTCAACCAACCATTGTTCATTGTGGAATTTGAGCATACTTCAGTTGTGATTTCTAAATAATAATTTGTTATACTGTTATGGACAGCTATTTCATATTATAAAATAAGATCATTTGGTATAAAGCAAAAATTATTTTATGAGAAAAGGTTTTTAAAAGTTTATAGATTGGGTTTATACATCAGCAATGTAAAATGATATGGTAATGCATTTTGCCTTCGATTTAATGCCAAGCATATGCACCAATTACATAAGATCAGGGGCAGGGGACACATAATTATAAGCCCAGGTATTATAATCAGGTGGTACACGTGTACCGCTAGGGCCAATTTCTCGAATTCTCTAAAGAAAAACGGGCTTACGTCGCATATGTCATCAGTCAAAAACAATTATTTTCAAGTTGATGTTACAACAAAAAGTTATTATTTATTGTTT
Organism: Congeria kusceri; assembly: GCA_027627225.1. Lineage (NCBI taxonomy): Eukaryota > Metazoa > Mollusca > Bivalvia > Myida > Dreissenidae > Congeria > Congeria kusceri. The sequence goes on from CM051028.1 coordinate 8,757,322, forward strand.
TTATCTGACATACAAGTTTCATTGAAAGTATATTATGCATTTACACTATTATTAACGCACGTTTTATATCAATATGACAATAGTAAGCTGGTAAAGCTTATCCTGTTATAACATACCTACGAAAAACACTTACTTATACAGAGTGTTTCCGTCTGTTTATCCCAACCATCGTTCAAGCACTGTACTGTCGACACCGATGCGTTCTTAAAGATGAATCCCTCCGGACATTGGTATGCACACACATCGTTCAGACGCCTGTTGCAGGTAGGGCTGATGATAACCTCGGTGGAGTCCCTCTGAACTATCACTGACCTGCATTTATATACTGAAGAGTAAAAGGATAAACACATTATTGTGGTTATGATGACATACTTGTGTTAATTTTCAGTAAATTTTAATAAACGTTCATGCACTCATTCGATTAACATTTTTGACCGTCTAACTTAAATTTGTATCTGGTTATCAAGAAAAAAAAATCAAATTTGTGCATACTACTGTGTAAGATAATCGTATTTGTTTTTGTTGCAAAATTTTGTATCGCCGAAACATTGTTAGTTTTATTGAACAGAAACCTAGCTTGTGAACACATACCTAGTTTGTGTTCAATATAGATCTAATTATTATTATAATTAAATGTAAAAATAAGTAGATATCATTTTAATAAATAATTTACACAAACATATATTGTAATGGTTCACGTTTGTATTACCATTGGTACAGGATCGACCATCCTCCAGGAGGTATTCGCCGGTGTTGCATTTGCACGTCCTATCTGTACTGCCCTTTGGCAAGCACAATGTGCTACAGTCACCCCGGCCGTTATTAGCCTGACATGCCTTGTTTACTAGAAATAACATAACATTAGAGAACATGCGTGCTTCTAACTGAAATACATTTTGTAATATGTTTACAATTGTCATTTATCTACTACGATAATGCTACGCTAGGTTTCTTTAAACAAGTTCATGCCGGAGATCAAACAGTAGTAATGCACCTATTAATATTTTCCCCCAGGGGGGTAGCGGCGGGCATATACGTGACTTTTGACTGAAAGCGATTTCCGACAGACGGGAATTCGACTCGCCGAATAATTCCGGGTCCCGGGAAATATACTTTGGTCAGATTATAGATCCCGGTAATATGGGCACCCTTTGATCCACCAAGCATCTCCCACTCAAGGGATTTAAAAAAATTGCTTGACTCCAGGGTAGGGAATAATTAGACTCCCAAAAAATAAAATTAGTCAAACTTCCCTGGGTCAGACGGCCTACCCCTCCCCCCCCCCCCCGTTATAGGTGCAACACAAAATTATACTATGCATTCATTGGCTAAATGAAAGGTCGTCAGAACGTGACCTTTTACTAGCTGTCTTCAGTTCCTAATGCGTAGCGTATTTAAGGATATGATTTTATTCTGATTTATCATTAGTATAACTGATAATGATTACATTCGCTTTAAACTCGAGAATAAAACAATAACCGCTTGACTGTTTTAGCTAATTCATTTGCCTGTTCTTGGTAAAGGTCTACACATTTTGCTAACTGCTTACCAAACCACATTAAAAAGGTGATACGATCATTAGTGTAACTTTTTTCACAAAACATGATAAGATACCTGGTTGTTTGTTAACCGAGTTTCTTTTGTAAATCCAGAGATCGGCTAGTCGACCAAGGCCTGTTCCGTATGACTTGGATTTTCCGTCTGTCATATTGTAGGCCACAACAGCGCTGCAGGCAACCATATGATTTATTACATAGAGAATATGCGTTGGTTTCCGTAGAATATCGATTTTAATTCACTAGTGATCATAGAAATTTATACTTTCAAGAGTGGCGCAGCCACGAGTTAAGTATATTTTGAATGCTCACGAGTGAATCAAAAATCAATATTCTACCAAACTCAACACATTTTCTTTTTATTTTATGCTTAAAAATGTATTTTGGCATTTTCCGACATCTCGGTGAAGGAGTACCGTAGTTCCATTATCAAAGTGGTAATTTTAAACAGTCAATTACCAATGTTATTTTAACTGTTTTAAAACAGTGAATTACCAATTTATTTTCAATGATATTTCCCTATTAACCACCGGAAAGCATAACATTAAAACTGATGTTTTTACCACAAATCGAATCAAAAATATATATGCGTTAATGGACAGGATCATATACGTGTACTTATATGACTTGTTTATGTCACACGCGTAACGTTTAAACACTACAATTCGCGAAAACGAATGCATTATGCAATATAATTATGATGTAAAATACGACGTACCATATTTATTATACTAGTGTTTGGTTTATCGATATATGCACAAAACAGTGTGTCAGTTTATAGGTAAACAACATTGTAACACCGTTCAAAGGATGGAATGGATGGGCAAATTAAATCAATTTCGCACTAAATTAAATACCGACCACTTTTGCACATATAGTAATAATAATAAATGAAGAAGTTAGACTTATATCAAGTTATTGTTACACTGTTCGATTCATTTTTTGAAATCGTTTCACTATACACGTACATATATCTGGTCTAACTACGACATGTTGTATTGAGGCACTTACTCTTTTGAATAGTCTGTGTAGTAAATTAGGTCGCCGTCGACCGCAAGGTCGCGCATGACGACAATGGCAGATTGCGTCTCATTAATGATCGTACTGCAGTTAGTTCCATTTAAATTGCAGCGCTGTATTGTATTGAGATAGAATTCATTCCAGTATATCCAATTGTCTGAAATATGTAAATATGTCGGATCGTGTCATAATAACATTCCTCACTATCAATTGTGGCTCTAAGAAATAATTAATAAGTCAACATTTTTCTTTTTTGCAAAAATAACTGTCATATTTTGAAATATTTTCCACAGAAAATGTGAATATATACAATATATATTTTCAAATAAATTTCAAAATCTTACTAGCCATTGCCTATTTTGGCTACTTATTACGCATCCATAGAATATGCTTCACATCAAATTGTTTTAAACCACCCTTCCACCCCAATGATTTACATTGACCATACTAAGGCGGTGTTTCCGGTTTTCAACATGTGCCTATAAAGTTGTGTCGGGTATTGAATCAAAGAACTTTTTAGTCGTTAATTTCTACAACTGATACAACGGGCATGCCATTATCTTTTTTATTACGATCGTCGATAACGTTACAAGGTTTGTATCGAGTGGTTCGTTCTATTTTATATTCGTACAGTGTCATCAAACAAGCAACCAATGCCAATATGCATATATCGGAACATAAATATTAGCAACATAAGTTCAGATATTCGTTACACATCACTTCAAAATAATCTTTTCATACTCTGGAAACAAAATAGTGCATTTTCCAGCCTCGCCGTTAAATGATCTAGACATCACCTGATATATTACAAACGATCAAGCAAGTGCGAGTTAAATTTACACGGTGGTATCTATTTCATTCTCACTATACCCAATAGTAACATTTTGATTTCTATATATTATACTACGAGCACCAGCAAACGATATAACTAAGACATATTAGCACAATCTTACTGTTGTAATCTATGGCAACCCCATCTGGTGCGTCCAGATCCTTTAATAACTTCCTTACATTAGAACCATCCATGTTAGCCTCTGCTATGTAGGAATCTGGATTCGTACTCACCGAGTAATACATTTTTCTGGATGATATATGCACAGGTATTAATAATAACTATCTTTATCATGTATACAAAGAGTAATTCATGTTATATGTAGCAAACACACAAATACTACATTATAACTTTGCAAATTGGTGCACATAATATTTATTCTTGTTTTTGTTTTCTAATTGCAGCAATATGATTTAATGTCACAGTTTTTTTCCAGTGTATATCATCACATCTAAATATGAACAGTAACAAAAACCTCATATGTACGTAAGTACAATATGCTAAATTAATGCTGTTATTTGTTTTCATTACGAATGGAGATCTTAAAAATATTGATGAATGCCCAAGACAATAGGTCTATAGTTTTTTATTGCTAACATTGCCGTCTGTTCCATTCATAAGGAAAGTTCAAATTTACAGATGAAATAGGCAATTTGGAAAAGAGAGTTATAGTATATCCTATACAGATTGTATATGACAGACACTTTGCCTTTGGATATAGACGCCATTTGTTTTTCAAAAACAATACAGTAAGAGTAGTTATCTTTTTCGGACGCTTTTTAGAAAATTAAACATCATGCAGTTTGCCTTACCCTATACCCGGATGGACCGCAATTGATCCAATGTTGTCCAACAGAAAATCATCAACAAGGACTATGCTTTCGCCAGATGGAGTAAGTATACCCACATGCTGCTCCAGGTCGAAGGAATTGTCCAATGATGTGTAATAAATATTACCCGTCGTTTCATCTTTCGAAAACCGCCTAGCAATGCTTGTACCTGAGAGTAAACTGGCATTGTTTGAAAAGAACTAAATAGAGTTTCAGTGAGAGGACATTCGGCATTAGTTTAAACGTATTTATTTAAGCTCAGCTGCATAGAAAGTCTAAGGCTTATTGAGACAATCTCGAGTCCGTTTCCTCGGTAAAGCCAGTACTTGTTGTCTTTGGGGGGATCTTGAGAACGCTCCCAAAGTGGGGATCGAACCCGGGACCTCTCAATCGCTAGGCGGACACCATATCCACTATGCCAACGCGACATGATAAACAACATTGGGCATTAACGACATCATTGCATCCCATATTATGTCAAAGCTGTTATGTTCAAATTGGTACACGTGATGATTCAGGAATAATTTATTTGGAAATGGGATTCCATTTTGTAAGCGCTTGACTGAGTTAGATTTTCGTGTTTAAAGTTAAAGACATGACTTTTACCTGTTCGACCGACTTCCTTAATTCCAGTACCATTCAGGAACGCACTGTAAACAACCGGGTTGTCACGTTCAGACCAAGTGATCCGTTTGGTATCAATGTCATAGAAGAGCCCATACACATAGGCAACGTCCTTCAGAGGAACTATACCCTGCTCGTTTGTATTCAAGTCAATCTGCATGACTTTGTTGAACGTTGTATCATAGACCAGGATGAAATCCACCGGCGAAAGCGCTACAAAACCACAAGCCGCATTTAAAGGTTGTATATATATATAAGGACAAGTGTTCTATAAAAAACAAATAAAAGAATGAATAAATGAAACAGATTACAAGAAATGATGCGTTGAAGTTGGACAAGTTCCAAGCAAGTTTTAGGTAATAAAAGCTAGCACTTACTCTTTACCACGCAACTGTTATTTACTGCTGTGTATCCAGTAGTGCATTCACATTTTTTCGTGTATGTGTTTTCATCAGTGTGGTAGGAAATGCAGATCTGTTCACACCCACCATTAAGATAAGCACACACATCTATAACAAAAATAAAATAAATTGACTATTATGTTTGCAAACTAATCGCAAACACATTTAAGGACTATGATTTCGTTGTTCTTTTCAAAGTCAACACGTACTTCAAATTCAAAATCTACCAGAGAATCAACTCAATATGACCTCATACAAGTACAAACACTGTTCGCAATAATATTGAATAAGAGAATAATGAAACTCCAGAGATATCACCAGGAGAGAAATCATTTTTAACATCCGTTGGTCCTTTATTTAAGGTACTTTATTTAAGGCAAGTTACCAATTGCCTGTACAACACAGGACAATACGCACAACACAACACACAACATAAAATGAATAAAACCTGGGTCAGCGCCTTGGAACGGTCAATGCAAAGCTTGGGGGGGGGGGGTTGAACCGTTTTGAAGCATAGCATTGCAATTCAAATTAAATAGTAATAAAATAGAATATAAATTCAATTGAATTACAATTTAATTACTCAATAATTTAATGTTTACGTGAGCAACAGAATTGCAGCTTTATGAGGCACGATGAAATGAAGTAAATATAAGTATCAGCCAAATCACTGCATATTCACATGAATTATAGACCTAGAGGTCAAGAGACGACAATAAACACGTGAATGATAATACAGAACAGAACATAATTTTATTACACATAAACATTACATATAATAACACATATTGTAATAAACTGTAATTAAAGTTACCTTAATGTTAAAACGACATAGAGGCAAGGCAACTACGATTGTATTTAGAATTGATCGGTGAGAAACAGTAATTGTTCCTTATGTTTCTTAAATTTTAAAGGTATTATGTAAACGAAAAAATGATTTTATAATGTACTATAAATTATATTAGATGATAGAAATGTGCTATACTAAGACATGTACAGTATTTAAAGGATAAATCATATAATACACATTTAGTTATTTGATAAAAACAAATCAGAAAACATGTTTGAAAAAATTATAACCCCAGGAAGGCATCAAACTGACGACTTAGGAGCCATACAATGAACTGACAGTAGACAGCGATTTAACCATTTGCGCTATTTTGGTCTTAAACGTAAATTCTATAAATTATGATTATACTTACAATTCTGACGTCAAAATGTAAACATGAAAAGAGCTAAACAAACAGGAACCATATTATATATTGATTATTTTCTCAGAATGCGAAAACTCTTTTCCAATTATATATACCTTATTTTAACCGTTATTATATGCTAGTTTAAATATCTTTATTTCCGATTTTTAAAAGAAATTACCCCCTTTGAAACCCTTTTCGTTGTCATAGTCCCTTAATATATCATCAATGCTTCTCTTACCAGTTTCCATGCTTTGAATGCTTGCATCTAGCATCTTCATTACCCTTGCACGCAAATTAAAGTATCCCGGATTGGTCGCCGTTGGTTTCAGTTTTGTAACTGAGTTATAGTACGTCTGCGATGCGTTCATAGCGTTCGGGTACATCCACTTGATATATCCCTGCATTTTAAATATTAACAGCTTGATCATAGTGGATAGTGAAGTCCAGTGTTCTTCGATGGTGGTAAAGTTGGTGATATTATTTGATGTATAAACTGTCAAGCATATTTTGTGATACTAAATTATACTCTGTTAGGTTTTATATAGATATTTAAATAAGATTATACTGGCAGCGACGGATCATAATTTATTAACTACATCTATCATAATTTTCAAGTGCGACCAAAATAGGCTACTTGTATTTTATTGTTGTATAATATGTTCAGTCTACCAAACAAAGCTTACTGAAGTATAGAAACCATACAAAAAACACCGTAGTTAATTATTGTCCAACGTTTGTGTTGCAACAGGAAAATGACTAACAATGACCTGCATATTGTTGATACTAGATATATTTGTGAATGTAAGGATAACAGTTACACCAACCTTATACACTGCTAGCAAGGACGTGGACAGATCAATCCTGTTATTTAGTGGCGCCAAACTGTTACCGTATACCGTCATCTGGTACAGGTACGTGCTTACAGTGTTCGTCGATACCCAGTAAAACCTACAATACGAAGGAAGTTACTCACTAAAGTGGTCACTTACTTAATAGATTATCGTAGTATTTTTCAGTTGTAACAGAACCTATTAATATGCTGTGAACATTAGTGGTGATGCATAAGTAGATGGAGATGCAGTGAACATAATTAAAACTACATATGTACTACTTAGTTGATATTATTGATTGCAATATATCTGCTTTAAACACGATTTTTAATTATTTAGAGGTTAATAAACGGCGCCGGTGTGACATCTGTCTATAATGGCACGTCTTATCAGTAATGGACCGATGGCTTTAGCCCGAGGGACATTCCTTATCAGGAGTACCAGTATGGACAGATGTCACACCGGCGCCATTTTTAAACTTTTTATTGCATATGTTGAATAAAAGAGTTTCTTTATTATTTGTGTTGGTGCTATGTCAGTTAAAAAATTAAATTATCAAATATAATGGCGATGGAATTACTTTATTTTGAATACATAAAGAAAGTTGCCGACAACGCATAATTATAAACCTATAGATCTATATTAATATTTATTATGTTCCAACTTGCTTCCCGATCGATGTATGAAAATAAATTTTTTATATAATAATATACGGCAGAGCTGGGCCGGGCGTCTATAAGCGGCCCGCTGCCGATATAACGGCCAGAGGGCCTATTATTTACGCCCTGCCCAGCTCTGCCGTATATTATCGTTTATAATACATATTATGCTGTCATGACAAGAATAAATCATGTTAGTTCCTTTATTACAATTTTTTTTGGCAAAACCACCAAACCAACTTTTAGTACTTTGATTTACTTTTAACTAATTACGCAATACTGTGACGCAATTCCAACGAATGACGTAATTTAACAACAGAAAATCATTGACGAAACAAACCAGTTTTCGCTTGACTCTAAGGATTGTTGTGACAACGACTGTGTCGTGGGTTGCTTTTATTTTCAGTAAAAACATATCAAATAGTTTACGAAATCGTGCATGGACGAATTCAAACATTATTCAAAATGTTCAGTTTGTCAGTTGAATAAATATTTGGAGACTTTAAATATGAATAAAATCAATTGTTCTGACCCGTCATTCCGATTTCGTAAATCGTGTTTCTGGTCAGAATGGTTCACATACAATTAATATTATGATTGTTATAAATGAAGGCTTATGGATACAAGAAAAGGGAATTGAAGTGCTTATCGATGGATTTTTATTGTTAGAAGCAACGGATTGAAAATGCCATTGAGGTAAAAGTTGCCGATTTGTTCAATTTTGTTCAGTGATAGCCTACTTTTCATGAAACTCAAAGATGCACGTAAATCATATATAATGATTTAATCAATTGAACTACAAAATTTCGTTAATTTTTGTAGTTGTATTATCGGATATAACCGTTTAATTTTGACTACATTAATTTATACGCCATTCGTTGTCGTTGACGTCGCGCGATCGGATTCTCTTTGATTATCGAAAAATCGGTCGCGGCCAATTATATTATATCGGCTCAGCGGAGCCGAGTAACGGCCCGTAATCGACGTCAATTTGTTACTATCTTTAGTAACAATATGTGTTATCATACAAATATGGACTTTTTAGCTGTGCAATATCATGTGATGGTGCACAACAAAATCCATATTGAACAGTCGTGATACATGATATTGAACAGCTAAAAAGTCCCTATTTGTATAATTATATGACATACAATAAATGGCATCTGATGGCGTTTAAGAAAAAAGAACAACACACATTTATTTGTTTCAATGATAATATGAAAACAAAAAATATATAATTCGGTTACTTCCCTTGTTCTAATTGTAAAGGGAGATCACCGTTTCGATTCACGAGTATTACCGACCCGTACTTCGGGACAAGACGTAATTAAACGAAACCAGTCTCGCCAAAACTAGCAAGTTTGTTGGGATTCCAAATAAATTATATTTAGCTAGAGTGCAATAATCATCTGATATTTGCACGATGGAAGTAAATACTGTGCAACATCACGTATAATTTTCGTTCGTGGGTGTGTCGCTAAGCCAATTAAATAACGTTTATTTATAAGTCATATTATAAATGTTGATATAAATTTAATTGCTGAAGTACGGTAGAACAAATCTGTTTTTCCAAAATGTGTCTTTCTATTCAGTATATTAAATAAAGAAATCGCATAAAAAGTGTTTTATGTTTCCTTATTGATTACCCGTACACAATCGTCTAAATAAAATGCAAACAGTTTTTCTATAACATGTAATGTTAAAGGTAGACATATAACATTGTGCATGTTATGAACTTTATACATTTAGATGTTGTTACGAGTACGTGTCGCTGTGACACCTTCGTTTCTTGGAAGTGGCTTCTCATGATTGTGTTAGTATGTGCCGCCGGATGATAAATACGGAGTTTAATAAATACCGTGTTTAAGTATTACTACGTCGATTGGGACAACTTGGAACAAAAATTGTCATATGAATAAAAAACAAAAACAAGAACGTAATAATCTGCCGGCTACATGTTGTTGAAATGCATCACTACGAATGAGGTCATCGTTGGGCATGCCATTATCTGTCTTCTGTCTTTATTGCAGACCACAGACCAATGTATAATGTGACAGACCCAATGGTCACATCAACATTCCAATATGTGTGTAGTTTGTTTGAGCATAACACCTTTAGTCAGAAGAAAGATTCAAATGCCATATTGTACTACATACATTATTTCTGATATAGATGAGTTGATCTGTTTCGCACAATAAGCGAGCCATACATTTTTTAGAAGAACTGATTGGATGCAGAAGTTTTACAATGATTACTAAAAGTGGAAAATTTGGCATTACAGATGTTAGATTTCCATTTAAAATACATTTAGCGATCAAACAAACTGGTGTTTTATAATTTTATAAAACAAAAACTTATTTTAAAACTGCAACTCTATTTTGTTAACATTGTCCCTTGAGCTTGGTTAGCAGGAACACATTGTTTGAAACCCAACACATCCATTAATATCTTATCTGGTATGTATTCATGCATTCCGTCTGTACGACTTTCACTGGATGTGTACATGGAACAGTTAAAGGCGATGCAATAAATGACTGTACAGCATATTGTCCATCTAACAAAGATATAATGTATGTTTAGAAAAGTGTACCGGTTTGTGGCGATCGGGCGCTAACACCTGATTTCGATACTTGCATTTCAAAGAAAACACAATTGAAGCCCGTTTAACAAAATGTCGATTTGTCATGTCGATATAGGGCACTTATATTTCTCATTATAACAGGTCAGCAATCTGGAGTCTAGTTGATAAGCCCCATCAATTGGCAAGAGTTATGGGAAATACGTAGATAGTGGTTTCGTGGCAAATTTATTACTAATGTATTTCATATTTTCAGGTAAATGGCGATTCAAAAAGTGTGTTAATCATAACCACTGCAAAGGATGTACTGTTTTGCTAGCGTTGGCTTTTGCAGGCGTAAGCAGCCATAGCAGAGGTCTACCAAATCAGAGTGTTTTTTAGTTCAACATTATTATGTTCTTTTATTTCTTTTTCATCAGTAACTAAAATATAATTTCTTGGTAATAAATCTATTGAACTCATCAGAATTGACGGCTTTTGGTGATTACTGACGAGATTAGAACCATGTTACGACATAAGGATCGCATGGACCTAAATTCGTCAGGGCTAGAGTTGTCTCGCTTTTATATGATAATAAGTTAACTAATACTGAATGGCGTCACAAAAGATATTGTAAACATGTTTATCAATGATCTTTAAACCCGTAATTACCGTCCTTGTGTCTACAGGCGCACCGTGTTTCTAAATATACTCACAAAATCGTCACAAAGTGAGGACCTTATTTCCTCGTACGTTACATTAAAATCTTTGCACAATGACAAATTAATAGGAAATATAAGCTCAATCAAATTTGCTAATATTTGTTTTGCTTACTTATCAGAAAAATACCAGAAATGTAACACTTTATATTCTGTGCTTGCGAGCTCAACTGGCAACATTGAACGTTGTGACCGATTGTCGTCCCCGTGCATTGTAGCATTGTAATTGCTATTTATAGAGCGAGCCGATTATGTAGGCTAAACAATAACGTTATTTCATTGTGTGAATGAATGTAACATTCTGATCATAACATACAAAGAGTAAAATTGTTAAGAATTATGTTCATTTCTAGAGTGTATGTCGAAAATATGTTTATAACTTTATTTTAATCGCTTATGTAAACAAGTATGTAATGTTTAATTCCCAAATGTATGCAACAGTTATTGGTATAAGTTAAACCAATGTTTTAAGTTTGCATTCCCTAAAATTAGAAAATTTGCCCAATTCTATCGGCATTCAATTTTCCCGCTGCATAGTTATCGCAAGAAATCTAGGTCAAAAGTGATCTTAGACAGCTAGGCCGAAAAAATGCGCGAGATATGCTGAAGCGTCACAAGTTTTGTGTATTATGATGTCATAAATATGACGTCATTATGATTAAAAAAGTGTCGATCACTGTTGTGCTGGGAAAGTAGTGCCACACTTACTGCGTCATTGTCGCTTAATTACATTTGTATTGAATTTTATTGTGTGTTTTCTATTGTTTAAAAAGGCGAATGTTAACACTGACGATTAGCGTATTCTCATACTTTCAAAAACTAAACATAAAACAAAGTTGAAAGTAGTTCCATATAACCAAGAGTGAAATGATCAAATGTTATCATTTCAATCGACCTAGAGTGAACTGATCGGGTTATCATTCAGTGGTATTATCCACTCATTCACCGCATTACATGAAATGAAAAATAATTCTTAATATGGAATTCTACTTATTTGAAATAACGCTTGATTGTGTTACAAAGCGCGCCATTTTCGTGATATGACGTCACGTTGTTTTGCACAAGCGCGCGTTTTCTCAATATGGATTTTTAGCACACCTTTCCAGGGTGCCGATTATCCATAATTGGCACAACTAACACTACGATGTCGAAATCAACCACATATTAATGATTGTTTTTAGCGTAAATGTGTTACTATATGTAGTAACATATGCAATAATTTGAGGTTAATCTGTCCATAATGGCACACCTTATCAGTATTGGCCCGAGGGCGCGTGTTTGCTGTATTCAACAAGGTGGAATACAGCTAAGTTTATCACACGGGGTGTTATTTCGTCAATGCAGGCGTGATGGTGGGATAAAAGGCTACTCTTACATGTGTTCGTCGTAGTCAACGACCAAGGCCGATATCGTTGTACTCGAAATGTCATCCAATACTGTTGTCATATTTGTGCCGTCCATTAGTACGGATTTGATCGTTCCACCAATGGTAAACCCTAAACGTCTGTACAGAGACACGAATACATGTAGTAAATCATTTAAGTATTTTCTATTTACATGTAACTGAAAGTAATTGATTGCATTTATTTAGACAAATAAATATAAAACAATAAACACGACTTTAAAACAAAGCACACCGTACTATTTCATATGTAATTATACAGAATTACATACAATGCAAAACCTCATTAGGAAGTCAGACATGGTACTCTATATATACGTACAATGTAAACTGGATACCAACTTGTGTTGAATTAAGTAAGACATCGACAACGTTAACTAATATACAACAAACTTAAATAAAATTTGACTGTCATTAATAACCAACTATATTTATTCAAAATTATTCAGACTTATTGAATAATGTGTTAAAATACTGCTGGGCCTTTACCTTACGTGCGGCATCACTACCAGATTATTAACATTTCCTGCGTTTGCCAACACAAGTCTCGTGGCGCTATCTTTCACACTGATTACGTATATAGCTCCATTGGACTGCGACCAGTATAGATTGCCGTCAATCCAATCGTATGCCAGGCCTGTAATACAAACAAATTAAACATTGAATGTATTTATCTAAAGCACAAGATGACCGCGAAAAAATGTATGCCAGTTTATTATGAACCGAGTCAGGTAACAAACATATTCAAACAAAAAATAGACAAAAAATCTTACTTGAGACTCTACACTATGTTCGATCAAAGGTAACAACCACATCAACAAGTTACTCGGAATTATCCTAGACACCTTTTGAATACAATAACAAAAAAAACTAGATGCCTGTTGTCAAGAAAACAACTTATATTGAAATGTTTTAGGAAGACGCAGTTAAATGCCCATATTTGATCTTTGACCATATTTATGACCTCTAAGTGTGACCTAGACCTTTAAGCCAGGAACACGTGTCTTGCGTTAACAGTTGTGAAAACTATTTAAAACTACAAACAACAAATGAAGAACGTCTGGTCTGTACAAGCTGTTTTATGCCCATATTTGACATTTGACCTATAAGTGTTACCATGGTCTTTTACTTAGAGACATGCCGACTTCATATGGTGAACATCTGTGCAAAACTAGGTTAAACTCCACTCACAAATGAAGAACATCTGGTCCGTACAATCTGTATTATGCCAATATTTGACATTTGACCTCGAAGTGTGACCTTGACCTTTGAGCAAGGACATCGGGCTTGCGGTCGGCAGGCCGTGTGCACGTAGTGAATATTTATGTCAAGTTATTTTAAAATTCCCTGTTGAACGATGAACTTACAGTCCGAACAAGATCGGAAGGACGCACCCACAGACGGACGAACGCACTTACGCAGATACACCCAACCGTCATTGTGACAACTAAATCGAGCTGACCGCAAGCGGGTCGACAAAAGTGATGCATTGGCAGCTAGTTACCGTATTACCTGTTATTGTACCACTAGCTGTTGTCAACAGGTCCAGACTGAGATCTTCCTTTGGAAGGTCAACAAGACGTCTGTAGATATTGCCGCTGCTGTCCGCTATGTACAGTACCCGTCTAAGCGCGCTAACGTCAATGTAAGCGATCGTTGATCCTGGATAGAAGTTTCCACATATGTACATCCTATTAAAATTCAACCCTGAATATTACCTGATTAATGGAAGCCTACATTACTCAGAGGAGTACATGGTAATGTATGAGATGCACTAGACACACTATCGAATGGAAATTGTATTCCTCTTACACTAGCTTGGAAAGAGTTGTAATTACTAGTGACAAAACTGGATATGTCTATACAACGCTACTGTAGTTTGTGTTAAGCGTTTACTGTGATGATGGGTATTCAATGGTTATTTACCTTGCATTTAATTGTTTTGTATTTCTTTCTTCGAAACGTTCATTTTACACTATGAGATTTGACAATATTTCAAAATGTAGTATTTGTCGTTTTAAACTTACGATAACATACAACATACACTGAGTATTTGGTACTTATACATATAAAAAGTATATTCATATCCACATATGTTTGAATTTAAACTAGTTTTAGTAAATATAAGATTAAAAAAGTAAAGTGTGATTATATATATTCATATTCACATATGTTTACATTTAAACTCTTTTCAAGAACTTTAACAGCTAGAATCAACAAAGTAAATTCCTGTCATGTATATTCATATGTACAAAACTGTGTTTACTTTTAAACACGTTTGAGGAAGTATTAAAGATAAAAAGTAAAGAGCGATTATCTATCAAACTCTCAAAATTATTTTAATGAAACTCACGGCTTGCATTGGTCGGCAGGGTAATGTTTGGAGACTGCAAACAAATAAGGTAATACACGATTATGTTACTTAATATAACACATACTAACAAAGAATCTAAACAATCTAAATTTTAGGAAAACGTCCAAAACTTGAAACAATTATATAATATATGTCGACTATTTTAGATAGAATGATATATATTTTTTTTTTAAATATTCATCACGAACACAAACAAAACAATACCAATTTTAATAAAACAGTTGAACATTAAAATTAAAATTAAACAATCTGCCATATTCAATAACTGGACATTCCCATTCGCTGGATTCAATCATTGATTAAAAGATATAGACGGAGATACAAGAGACGTATATATATTTAGCAGTATTTTGAATGGTAGCTAACAGATTCATGATTACTTTAAAAGCATTGCTGAATACATAATGGTTTCATCAGGATAACTATAAATATCATGGCAACAATTTCTAATTCTGAAACCGTTTAAAAGAATTGTGTTGTAAACGATTAGCCAATAAGTTATTCTTTGAAATATTATCACCATGTCAATTTCAGACAAAAATATACCTCTATACACATTCAGAAAATATTCAGTTTCTTGTACAGCCATATAAAGAAACCTAGCATTGGTCAAGGCATTCATATGTTATAGAACGATTTGAGCGAATTGTGTTCGCCGGTGAATGAATCCTTCTTTATATGCTATATTTATTTTAGCTAACAGAAGACAAACACGTTGTCAAAAATGTATAAACACTCATGAAACAGATTCATATCAAATAATTCAATGTTCTACATAGTTATATGGGGAACGTACCTGGCAGCCCTATGTTTATGAAACAATTCGACGTAATGAACTTAATGGTCACGCATAAAACATGTATGTGAAATTATTTAAATTACAGCTGACGACAGGCGACGGTCAGATTGACCATTATAGTTGAGCATTCTGTGCATTATTAAAAATTGAAACACTAATCTAATAACCGTGTATAATTTATACCTGACTTTTTCCAAAATCAAAGATGGTAAAACAGTCATATGCAGGTTCTGCAGCCACGCGGATGTCGGTCAGACATATGGTGGTTTCATCAGCAAGAACCATGGCTCTGTGATACATTTTGCTGTCCTCTGGAGATTAAATGTAAGAAAGGAAACTGCCTGTTAGAAGAAGGCTCAGTCTTTAAACATGTTGCTGTGTATCAGGCATGGTCAACTATATTTACATGTGCTGCCAAATATTTTAGTTATAAAGTATTAATCGTTATAAAGTGTGTCTTTTGTTATGCATTTCTTTAAAAACAATAATACAATTGTAAAAAAAAATGTAAACATACCGTCACACTTGTTATTTGTTTGGTTGTACACGAAACCTTCCGCGCATGCGCACTCCGCTCCTGCAGCTGTACTTATGCACATATGTGTGCAGTTCAGGTCACGGCACACATCTAATTATTTATAAGAAATGAGAATACGTTTTTAAATAAGTATTATACAGAAAATTTAAACAATGTAAAAAATGTTGACGACAACTATGTATATTAATAGTGTTTCTGATAAATAAAGCTTATATTCCAGTACCAATGTATTTTAATAATGCAAACCATGATGTATTTGTACTATTAAATCCATTTTATTTTCAAAATATGATTATAAAATACCAGCATATGTTTGTTGATTTTTCTTGTTACTAAAATGCATTTACCTTTTCCGTCTGCTCTCCACGGTTGGGTTTCTAGGAAATACGAAGCTACGTTGTACGTTAAATAGTTACTAATATGAATGCTCGAGTCTGCCTTTTCCCCGTTAGTCGTGTTCAGAAACATTATGCGATCATTGTATAGATCCGTGACAGCAAGAACATCCTGAAATATGGCAATAACTACGTTAGACATTGGGTATACACTCTTAATCCATCATTACACCGACAATGACAAAATAAATACCTATGAACTACGTTAGACATTGGGTATACACTCTTATTCCATCATTACGCCGACATTGACAAAATAAAAACCTATTAAATAAATTTTGCTTTATTTCAATACTGTGAGATAACGCTAACACGTGCAGTCTAATGATGTTATTTTGTTGAATTTCTTGAAAACATGTTATGCTAGATAATTGATGATTATAAATAGGATTATTTACTTTGCAAAATAAACGCATCTTTACTGAACACTAACCTAGTATTATCTATACATTTATGTTAACTAGTCAGTTGGGGACGCTTATCACATATACTATTCACATAATGGGTATCGTTTAGCACATTGCTTTTAAAGGGACTATGTCTGCGAAAAGGGCCTGAAAGGGGGGGGGGCAATTTCTTTAAAAAATCTTAAATTAAGAAATTAATAATGACATATAGTAACGGTTAAAATAAGGTATATATACTCTGAAAAGAGTTTTCGCATTCTGTGATAAAACTCAATTTATAATATGTGTCGTGTTTGTTTGGCCCTTTTCATGTTTACATTTTGACGTCATAATTTTGAGTAATTGTGAGCATGTATATAACCTTAGTTTAAACATGTTTCTTTACAAAGCAGAATAGCGCGGTTGGTTAAAGCACTGTCTGACTACTATCATTTCTAAGTATGGTACCTAAGTCGTGAGTTTGATACCCGCTTAGGGTTTTAATTTTTTCAAACATGTTAGCAGATATTTTTTATCTTATGTCTCACTATGTGTTATCTTATTTATTCTTTATTTACTGTACATGTCTTACTATAGCACATTTCTATAATCTAATATCATTTATACTGCAATAAGAAACCAATTTTTCGTTGACATAGTCCCTTTAAAGTACTTCACTATCCAACGTATTAACGTGTGCTCTGGAACAATTACTCTCTTGAAATATACGTATATCCGGCAAGTGACTCCATTGTTTAATCTGGATCACGAAGAAACAAAAGCAGACATTTCATTATGAATTTCACTTACCCTATAAATTGTAAGATCAAACAACGTTGACAATGTTATCCTTGTCAATGTCACTCTGTCTGTTCCGTCGTATTTTGAAGATTCGATATTCTCCGTCTCGTAATCTATCCAGTAAATTCTTTTATTCTTGATATCAGTTTCTATGGATATTGGTGCTATTAGACCGCTGGTAATAAGAGTCTTCCGGTTCCTTCCGGCCATATCCGACCTTTCGATCTTTGGATGTAGACCATTGTCCGTCCAGAACAAGAAGCTGTTATGCAATAAACTTTATAGCCATCGTCTTCAATCAATGGAATTTATGCATGTATATCAAGATGTATTTACATAAAGAAGTTAAAAACAAAAGTTATTTTACCTGAAATTAGTGCAGATATATATATATATATATATCACGTGTGTACACTGCGTATGCTAAATAATATTATGTTTTAAATGTATTCATACACTTGCATATTTATCAATATTCATTTTCATAAAAAAGAAATACAAAAATACCTTCCTAAAGTGTATTTTTGAAATTCACACTATGATAAATTCTTACTGTAGTTTATTTAGTGTATGTAATTTTATTATTTATAGGTGAGCATATTATAAAAAAACACCGAGATAACAAAACCTTCTCCACCATTTGTTTCTTACCCATCAAGAGGGTCTAACGCGATACCGTCAGGATAATACAAGTTTGTATTAGCAATGATTTTGTAAATGTCATTGTCCATCATTTCAATGGCGCCAGGGGCGGCAGCAATCCACCGGTATTTGGAGTCCGTCCAATAGATTGTGTGCGACAACCAATCTACGGCTATCTGCGAAAAACAACAACAGATAATATTATATATATATATATGATGATGATTTTCGGATTCCAATATTATATTAAAATTAAAATAAAAACGATTTGTCGCAAGGGTAATACAATCGACGGTGATCTGGCGAAATCGGAATACAACATTTATTCAAATTACACTAGAATATGTTTTGAAAACTAAACAACACGTGGGTAATAATTGCCGGCGATCGTCGGATATCAGCATAATATTAAACACATTAATAACAGAACATCTCCTCTCATGGATGAATTTCACTTCATATTTAAGACATTTTGCATTATTTCCTAATTGTTTTCAGACATTTCTATGTTTTATTTATTTCAGTGACTCACAACTTTCTATTTCCCCATTGTAATTTAATTGTGTACTATTATACATCTCCACGTAAATATTCCGCCGTTTACTCGCAATTAGTTATTCGCACGCAATGCTTGCCATTCTGTCCCCATTATATGATGTTAACGATTTCAATGCTTGCACTTAAATTCATTCTGCATGATATATCACTGACATAATGTTCTTACCGAACAGGAATAACATCCTTTGAAAAAATATTGCATGCTTTTAACTCATAATATCTCATTAGATAAGGTAGTTTTAGCCATGATGTATTAATGGTTGTTGTGCTATTAGTTATTGACAATGCAACGTGAAGTAGGAGATGTTACGTTGTTTATTCAACTGAAACCAATCAATCGACTTTGGTTTGTCACTCAACATGTGCGATATTTGCAATTTAACTGCTAATATCTATCAAGATATGCTTCGTATATCAAGATGTGCTAGATGTTTGAATGTTCATTATCAATATGCTAGACGGTTACATGGCTCATATATCAAGGTGTGTTAAACAGCTAAATAATGTATTAATCAATATGTGCTAAATTATTCAAGGCTTTAACAAACCAGATGCCATAGATGGTTAAGTAGTTTATCCTTCAAGATGCATATGATGTATATATACATTAATTGAATCACATGTACTGAAAATAGGCGTTTATTGTTGTTTTTGTTTGCTTAAGACAAACGTTAATTGATATTAAATAATGCATTTAATATGCATTCATTTGATATTGTGCCAATTACGGCAAAATCGACCAATAAGTCGATGATGACATGCTGATTATTCGGTGAGTAAGTCATATGTACCTGAACTGTACCAGAGGAAATACCAAAGTGAAAGGATTTTGCTGATTCTATATTATCCATACTAGCTGTGTAATTTTCAACAGCAAGAAGTGTCCTGAAATGTGAATAGAACGTACAATAAATGGTGTTGGTCATAAACAATGGTCTTTATAGACAACAATATTGAAGAAAATCAACTCCTTTACTCATCATTAATGATTAAATCTATGTATATGTTAGATAATATAATTTTGTATCATTATAAAATTCACACCATTCTGTGTTAAAGAAAATAAAGTTTCAAGGCAGCATAGATGGAATGCTCAGTCGGAACAATAATCAGTTTTGCGCCTTGTATAAATATGTATGAAAAGTCCTTGTTCGATATTGACTTCATTTTGTACTGTGACGCCTTCGGCCAAAATACAAATGTACATGCAACGGGATATGTTATGGCAAAATATGTAGATACAAGATACATATTGCAGAATGTTGATTTATATATACATGTTTGTTAATCCATGAACAGGGTATATAATATGAATATTCGTGCATATCGGTCTAAAAAGTAGTGTTGCAAACATTAAATATCTGTACATCATAATAGTTTCCACATGTATTTTAAGTTCACACGGCAATATTAATGTTCTAAATTCGTTACTGTAATTATTTTTACCAAACCATTAATAAATCAGCATTTTAAACTATAAGCATATCTCAGACGACCTCACAACTCACTAATGATGTATTGACTACGTTGGCTGGATTACATTTGCAATTTATTGATAGCCCGAGATTGAAATAATATAATAAATCAGTCAGAATAATACCTAAGAATACCATTTTGAGACTTTAAATATCAACCTGTAATGGTTCTCAAAAATGTAAGCGATCTTCTTTCTGTAGTCGACATCCAAACTGTAGAACTGCAGATACGGATCGTTGAACGAAACCGTTCGCACGACTTTCGGCATGTACTCGTAACCTGGCATCATGGGAAGGTGCCAGAGAGCAGCGCTTGTTCCGAAACTGTTCCTTGCTGTGAAGATCAGGCCTTTTTCTGGTAGGAAAATTAGTATAGTATACATCGATTTTGTAGCGTTTTTTACAAAATATTTTAAACAGAATGGAGAAGCCATGTTGCTTAGTCTTTTTCGAATTATGTAACTGAAATATAAAAGGTAGTTTGTTGATACACACAACTGAGTCTTAAAATGTATAAGAAGTGCAGCGATGTTAATGAGACGAACAAATTTGCATTGTTATTTGAGCAAACTATATAAATATTGTTTGCTCGTAACACAACATTTTAATTATTATCAATTCCTTTTGACGCATCGTCAGAATTATTAATTAAAGTATAAAAAGAAGACAAATTTCAGTCTTTCTGGAAGTCACAATGAAAAACAAACCTGTTAGAACAAACTTTTATAAAAGATTGCTTGCTCCGTGGTTTATACAAAGAGTGTGATTACAGTAATAAATCATGCACCAAAAGACAACCATAGCATCTATTGCAATTGGCACATACAATAATTATTGTTTAAGTAATGAAAAAATGCATGTAGTTAACTTCAAACAACTTTTAGGATGGAATTATAATTCCACGGCATTATGTAAAATCGGGAGACATATACGTCAAAACGCTTAATTACCGTCACCACCCTCGACGGGCTGGGAATATGCGAACGAAGAAAGCACGACGACTGCCCACAACACGACTATGACCCCCATGTTTGAGCCTATTACTCACCAGGTACCTGTCATACGAACAAAAACACATATATACGCATGTATTTGTTTTCTTTGACAAGAAAACAGTATTCACAATGTGGCCAGTCATCCCCACTATGGACCTTTTCTGCAGGGGGGGGGGGGGGGAACGTATTTGGCACCGCGTAATGTTTAAGTGAGACATTTGCATCGAGTAATCAATATGGCCGTTTAAAAGCACATCTTATTGGACATTTTAACAATCGTTTAGCTGGTAAGTGGGTTAAATATTATTTTCTAAAATTTAAACATGCCTATTGTGTGGTCCTGTTATTAAACTACACTCGGTTTTTTATTTCAGCTTCGTAGCTAATAGAATAAATTTTTTATTGAAGTCATTATGTACTACGACGTTTGTTTCCATATTTGGAAACGGTTAATTTTCAGTTTCTGAGCTCTTTAAGAGACGATATAGAGGTTGTTGTATCTATCTTAGATGTTTTAATGTGGAAATTAACCATATTTATACTTTTTATGCATTTGCACAACATCTGGAGCTTATACGACAGAAAACAATTTGGTTTATGCACATGTTGGCACCCAGTAATAGGTTTATGTCCATTTGTGCACAGAGTAATATGTTTAAAAATACTTCCATATTCATTATTGTTTTTATAGTTTCACAAGTAAGGACAGTATATTATTTTTTAATTGTGTTGAACATCAGTGTAAACATATACGAGTATACCGTTTTCAACTTTACAAATACATTTCAAGTAAATATGTTCTCAAAGCCAGTAGTACATGTTTACTGATTCTGTTTGTTTGTTTGATTGGATTAACCTATTCACACTTTTCCTGGGCAAGCTTAGCCGATCCAAGCGGTTTACCAGTATCAAGTGCACATACCTATGCCAGTAACTGACAACTACCCTACTTGAATCAGAGGTAGGGGGAGAATGGCCGTAGAAATAATTTCATGACCAATCCCCACACAAGTTATGTGGCCGGGCTGGGTTTCGAACTCACGATCCCCGGATTGACAGTCCAGCGCTCTACCAACTGAGCTAGACGGGCCCGTTTACTGATTCTGTTAACAAGAACCATATCCATTTCAGGAATTACATACAGCACATTCCAATGCGCCAGACGGATTGACAGACAAACCAAACACAAATTCACCTGCATTTACCATGCTGGATGAAGCTCTGAAGAAGACACTGTGTATTCATTCAGAAAATGCAACATATGTTGACTACATCATACAATGGGAATCGAATAAAATGGATTTTGTATTTATTGTTAAAAATAAAAGAGCGTATTTGATTTGTATCGTTTTATTATGCATATTAACTATACACTATTGTGAATTACACACAGCACATTTAATTGTATATGTACATCATTTAATATTAATTATTAATTTAACATGTGACTTTTATTTAAATCAAATATCCGTGTGTATGTCAAGCACGTTTTCAAATCACTATCTACATGTATATTTCATTTAACATCGTTATAATCACATTTAAATAACAGAACAGAACAAAACAGAACTTTATTACCCCTAGGTTTACAATGATACAACATGCAAAATGTGAACAGTGAATAAATTTATAAAGGAACAATTACATATACGGAACGACTAGTTTTCAAATTATATTATAGTTCAATTTTCCATTTATTCAATAAAACACCTACAAAAAATCAATATGCAATCTATTAATCAAATGACAAAAATAATAGCATTAATACCATTAAATTATTTTCAATAAAAAATAATGTTCAATCTGTGAATGTTTATTTAACTTTCGACATTAAATATAAATATCAGATGCTCGTAAATGTTTTTGATGATTAACTAGACAATGTAAAGACAGACTTTTAAATATGTTTATCACACCGAATCACGTTTCTAATACGATGGTTTTTGTGTTACATTCTTAATACACTATGTATACACTGAAACTGTTTCTAGTCCTCATTATATCTTCCATTCAGCTGGGTTCTGGTCTCTGTGAAATGTTTGTGCATGTTGACTTGGACGCCGCAAATGTTCTCCCATTGCGTAACACTTTCTTTCTGTTGTCTGTGCTATTTAGTAAATCTGAAAACAGAATAATAACTGTGTTCCACCGTTAAACAATCCAATTTAGTACCATCGGCATTGCCAGTGGTGAATAAATTTGCAACAAATAGATGACACTTAAATAGATTCTAGTTTTAAGCAAATAACCATGTACACAATATCTAACCGAATGCAACGTGTCAAAGGCCAACCACCCACGTACTGAGATGGAGGCGGGAATATGTAGATGAAACAACAACCACCAAGGAAACAACAACGTGTCAAAGGCCAACCACCCACGTACTGAGATGGAGGCGGGAATATGTAGATAAAACAACAACCACCAAGGAAACAGTCATTCTTCCAATTCAGTGACAGACATTTCATTGTGTACATTCGTGAATAATTATTATGTGGATATCTATCAACTACCAATTTTGCAAACTTAATACATCGTTGCTATGTGCGACATATCTTAGATTTAACAATAATAAACAAATCAAATAGTCCAGTTATTCAAATACAAGTATAAAGTACTAAAAAAAAACTTGCCATAGTCATCAAAAACTACTTTGCTGATTACCATAATATTTTAAAGAGGGTATTTACGATCTCATAAAATTTTCATAGAAAAACATGAAAGTAAAATAAAACCTATAAAACATTGATAAAGAACAAACTAGGATAAAAGTTCGGAAGAATTGATGTTCGAAACTCCTCGAAATTAGAGCCTAAGCCGATTAAATACTTGTCGTCTTCCAGTCGAAAACTCATTCATGTAAAATAGACATGTACAATTTTGTGAAATCTCCAATATTTGTTGCGCGTTGACTTAAGTTCTGTGCAGTTTGTTCATACGACAGATGGACACGTGTTTCGTTTCTCTCACAAAATACGATTAAAGGTGTCGGTATCGGCGTAGCACTAGGAATACATTTGTCGTTATCATGAAGTTCATTAAAAAAAAAACATATGAAATATGGTACAAATATCTGTTTATTTTAATTATTTAGCTTTCCTCGATTATATTCGTCCCCTAATTTGTGTTGAGTAAATGAAATGTTGATATTGAAATCGTACATATCCCATTTAACCTTGCTGTTTAGACAATATGTGCATTGAAGTGTCGAGTAAACTGTGGAGCATGTTCTGCGCTTTATCAGAAATTTAAAATAAACACGAAATCAAAGAAATATGCAAATATCTACCTTTTTCATCCAAGATGGCGGATTTTTGTTTACAAATTGTATGAACAGCATCTAGCAATTAACCGCCCTGATAATGTGAGTGAACTCTTTTTTTAATCGTGGCATGTCTCACTGAAAATAAATGATAATTAATTCGCTAACTTATCAAACATAAATTTAGCCTTGAAAACATATTTATTTGCAAAATTAGACCAAACACTGAAAAGGCATTATACATTATGCATTCTGCGGAAAAAAATTTATAAAACGGTTTTAGCAACATTGACAATTGTATATAATTCATATATAAATGCAAAGAGAAACATTGTTTTGCCAAACAATCAAACTAAGAGACTATCTTCACGTTTATTTTTATAACTCTGTGCACAAATGGACATAAACCTATTACTGGGTGAAAATGTGCATCAACCAGTGTGCTTTCGGTCGTATAAGCTGCAGATGGGGTGCAAATGCAAAACATAGTCTAAATATGGTTATTTTCTATATAAAAACATCGAAGCTACATACAAAAACCTCATATAGCGTCTCTTAAACAACTCAGAAACTGAAAATCAACCGTTGTCAAATATGTAAAAAAAAAAAACATCATAGGACAAAATGACTTCAATAACTCTTTTATTCGAGCAGCTACGAAGATTAAATAAAAAACCAAGTGTAGTGTAATCACAGGACCACACAATAGGCACGTTTAAAGTTTCGGAAATAACATTAAGACCCACTTACCGGCTGAATAAATCTTCAAATGTCGAACAAAATGTGCTTTTAGACGGCCATATTGATTACTCGATGCAAATGTCTCGCTTAAAAATTACGTGGTGCTAAATACGTTCATACCCATGTTTCCATTTATCAATCGTTTTCAAACTTCGTGTTATTTCTTGAATATATACTACTTTCAATATCATAACAACGAATCCATGTATGCTAGTGATCAAATATGTTTAACGATTGTGAATATTAAATTAAACTTGTACAGCGATCTAACTTACATATAGAACACCAATTCGAAATATATAATAATAAAAATGTTCAACTCAGCACTGTCTTCACTTGCTTAGGTGTATTGATTTTAATATAGCATAGCAGGAAAGATCACTCTGACAGATTTGGCGTAATATAAAATTAAACAAACCTTAAAAACTAGTGTCGATTTTAACCTGTTTTTTTTTTAAATATCTTGTACACAATTTATGGGAGTAGTTCTTCTCTATATTAAACCTATATCTATCTTGCACGTTTCTGCTAATGCATATTTGTATTTCTTTTTTATTTTGACAAAT
The DNA here is from genome assembly GCA_027627225.1 of Congeria kusceri. Taxonomy (NCBI): domain Eukaryota; kingdom Metazoa; phylum Mollusca; class Bivalvia; order Myida; family Dreissenidae; genus Congeria; species Congeria kusceri. The sequence goes on from CM051028.1 coordinate 8,783,480, forward strand.
CTATGAGCTTACCATCCTCATAAAAGAAAGAATCCAATTTACCAAGTGTAGTTGGAAATTGTTTGATTTTGTTCAGAAACCTTTTTTCATTTTGTTAGCATTTACACATTTAAAGTAAGATAACTTCCTGATCATGTACACATTCGCAATATCATAATGTTTTACATGTTACCACACTACAACAAATACTAGATCGAAGATGTCGAATGTAGTTTGTTAAACATGTAATTCCAATCAACTTGTTGCTGTTTACTATCGGAAGTCCAGAAAACAGTTGTAATGTACGTAAAACTTCATGATCCATACCTTTAAACCTTTTAAACTAAAAATAAATCCTCCTTATTAGACTAACATTTCCCTTCATAATAGCACACTTTTAACAACACCATCACATATTACTACACTATAACACCTGCAGAAGCTTGTCGTTTATGATGCTAATGTTTATACTCATATGGACTTTGACTGTGAATAGAGCTGTGTTGATCCCGAGTGTTCATTGTTTCACAAATACCCGTTAGCATTTGAAATGTAAAATCAATACAGTATTGTTCGTCAGCTTGACTACCTCGTTGAATCTAGGTATTTTGAAAAAAGATATTGTATCAACTATTGACAATTTACATTTTATTGCACATTGTTATTTTGGTTTCAAGCGGGTTTTCCTGTCCTATTTGATTTTTATCTCGCATGGTGTGTACACAATAAAAGGAAGAACACTTTGTCATACATGTTTGTCTAACTTCCGTATTCCCATAAATTTTTAACAGGGGCGTAGCTTTCTTTAGGCACTATAGGCACGTGCCTATACATTTTTTTCCAGAGATGAAAAATTTAAATATGCCAAAAATGCAATAAAAACAAGAGGGGGGATGGGGGTGAGGGGATCTTTCTTGGCTGTGTTGATATTGTTCAACGAGTCAATTACGTCAGTATGAAATAAATTTCATGTAAATCACGCTTATTTTACAACTATTTTGTAGAATAAGGGTTTAGCTGAAGTCAGTTGTTTGTAGCCACATACGTGTATAAACACTCCTGGCCCAAATTATCGCTTGCATTTTCATTTTGTAGATACACTTTTTTAACCCAAGCTACGCTCCTGTTTAAGGTTTTTTTTTCAGGAAAAGATTACACAATTTAAAACAGCATTAAGTCGATAACGTATTTCGGTACATTTGTTTCTACGTCTATTGATCTGACTGTGAGTAGCTAGTGTGTGTCATAGAATTGTTACCGAGGATTCGCTCAGAGAAGATATGAGGCATTTTATGAGGACTTATGGGCGCATTGCGAAAAAACAGAAAACGCCCTAAGAGGCGACCCTCAGGCTCTTGAGTGCCCGCTGAGAAGCACACTGTAAATACTAGCCTCGGTTTAACATGTAATACAAAGACGTGTTAAATTTTATGGTGCTAAAAGAGATCAAACCGGGCGCTAATGGGATGTGAAGGCGGTCTTATTCCAATGAACAAAGGATCCGCTGCTAACGTACGTTCAATATATCATTTACTGATAAATGCCGATAGAATTAGGTATGACCATGCTTTCTTAAAATGTTTTCTTATGGTTATATGCTGAATGATTATTAAAGGGCTTTTAACACAATATTTGCATTTCATTTTAACATTAACTAATCATTTGGCTTGCGGTGTCTGTACCAAATGTATCTACAAGGAAGCATCTAACGGACTGGTAAGTCATAAGTTGTTTGTTTTTGTTGTTGTTATGTTAGTTTGTGGAGGGCTTTTGTGGTGTCTTTAGATCTAGCTTTCAATAAAGGATTTTACCAATCGTGTTGTTAAATGGGCAATTTACTGAAGCGAGAACACTTCACCGATAGTTGTAATTTAAACCTTAAAACATCAGTGCCCTAGCCACGGTGAACTTTTTTTAAACTTAATACTAAAAACATCCACACGCACCAATAATGTTTTATGAACCTTGCAATTCATACAGCTGTAAACGCGTATGGTTAGATATGAGTATAACGTAACCTTATGGTCATTAAATGTGCTAACCATGATTTGTAGGACCACAATTTTAACAAATCATATTTTTCAAACGTGTGGAAAATAGGATCTCATTTTTCACAGGTGTGAAAAAAAGGATATCTTCTTCATACATCGCAGACTCATTCGTCACAATTTTTTTTTTAATTTGTGATCGAGTCCAGTTTTTGATATCCATTCAAATCATGTTCTTCATTTGAAAAGGAAGTGTTCAAATTTTCAAAAAAGTGAATTTGTTACATCATAATTATATTTTTTACTTTGTATGTGCCCGAAAAAAGGGGTGATTTACGGTACGATGTGGTATGCATGGTATGGTACGATATGGTACGGCACGGTACCGGACGGTTAAGTACGGTACGGTACGGTGTGGTATGGTAAGGCAAGGCATGTCATGGCAGGGCATGGCAGGGCAGGGCAGGGCAGGGCAGGGCAGGGCAGGGCAGGGCAGGGCAGGGCAGGGCAGGGCATGTATGGTTTGAATGTTATGGTATGGAAAGATACGATACGGTTCGGTACGGCTAGGAATAGTTAGGTACGATACGATACGAAACGATACGACACGATACGAGAGGAACGGTACGCTACGCTACTGTCCAAACGTACGTACCATGTGCGGAGGTTTTAATTAGGTCATTATATTACGTCCGTGTATACGTATATTCTAGTTCGGGTGGACATATGCATGGTTATTTTGGTTTTAATAATCCAAAATAGGAAGTTTGTTTGTACGTACGTTCGGATGCGAGCATTGGTAAATATCCCAATATAAAGGTGTACGTTCGTATGGACGTGCGCGAGTATGCATTTCTATATTCTTATTAGACCGTACAAACGTATTGACTAACGATTAAGCGCATGCATACATAATTAGCTTCGAAATAGTGTTTAGTTTCTCATAGTGATTAATAATGGTGATGACGAGAATAATTATGATGACGATGATAATGGTGATGATGATGGTGACGACGGAGACAATGATCGTAATGATGATGATGATGATGATGTTGTTGATGATGATGATGATGATAATGATGATGACGATGATGACGATGATGACGATGATGAAGATGATGACGACGACGAATACGACGACTACGACCACGACAACGACGAAGACGACAACGACGATGATGATGATGATGATGACGATGATGATAATGATGATGATGATAATGATGATGATGATGATGATGATGATGATGATGATGATGATGATGGTGATTACTGTATAATTGTGCTCCAAATAATGATTTCATAGATTGTCGCGATACAATTGCACCATAAAATATGTGAAAAATGTGATCCGTACTCATACCCCCTTTTTGGTCAATCACATTCTTCATACTTATAAATGTGACAAATGAGATCCTATTTTCACAGGCGTGTGAAAAATATGATTTGGGAAAAATATGATCCTACAGATGTAGGCTTGTATATTAGGTATCTGATGTGATTTATTTTATCTTACTGGGTAACGAAACATTAACTAAAAACTCTCAAATGTGGTATTGTGCTGAATAGTGTATTAGGTCATTAATGTTACAAGTGCATATAGGCATGACTATATGTTAACTGACGTATCACGCCATGCTCAAAATGAACAGACACGAATAACGCATATTGTTTTACTTATAACCACCAACCTAAGGTTTATATTTCAAAATTATTCATCGCATATATTATGCAACAGCTATTGTAATTCATTCCTACGTAATAATGTGTATGTAGGCTCTACACTTGTTATAAAAGTAGGGATCGTATTCCAGTAGCATCTTAAGTGAAATCTTATCCTTAGCCTTAAAATCGACATTTTTCTTAAGCACTTTATTCCATGTATACATGAAATTCTGCTAAATGTACACTAAATGCCAACTAACTATTAACTGCCTTTTACTTAACTGTAATTGGATTCATTAATGTATATGTAGTTTTAGAAATATTACCCTAGATAAATGGGAACTTAAGATGTTTTAAGATAAACTTAAGATGTTTCTGGAAATGTCTGGTATCTATAAAGAATATTAGTCAAACATTAAGAAAATATTACAATGCTCAAATTTTATTTTTGGATAGTTTGAGGATTTTGACAGAACAGTTGTAATATTATTCAAAATGTGTTAATACTTAGTATTAGCCATGCACATGTTCTAAAGCATAGTGTTTCAAATACAAATTCTAATTTTGACTTATTTTCAACTTAAGTTAAGAATGACTTAAGAATCTTTTTAAATATGGACCCAGGTCTTATGACTACGAACATTCTCAATCTCAAACTTAGTTTTAATTTGAAATAATGACCAATGGAAAACAGTGTTAAATACTGGCTTTGATTTCCAATGGCTAAGATAGTAAGTTAACAATATATTTGAGGTTAAGATCTTTGATTATCGTGGGGCCAGATCTCTTTCAATTAAAGTCATTATAAAGTTGTATTGAGATTCATGCGTGCGTTTCACTAAAGGTGTACACATACCATTGCATACTGTTTTATTCACGAAATGATCCATTAGTATTTTGCGACAAGTACGAATACATTTGAGACGTGACGTGGGAAAACCGGGCTTAATGCATGTGCGTACTGTGTCATTCCGGATTAGCCTGTGCAGTCCGCAAATGTTAATCCAGGACAACACTTTCCGCTTTGATGGTATTGTCTGTTTCAATTAAGTTTATTCAACACGTAAATCCACTGCAGATGGAAAGTGTCGCCCCGGATTAGCCTGAGTGTGCGGACTGCGTGACGTGCTAATATAGCATATTGCGGACTGCACATATTAATCCGGGACGACCCTTCACGCAGATGCATGAAGTCCGGTTTTATCACAACACGCCTCAATAATCTGTATCAGATTGACAAGAACAGCTCATAATACTTGTAACTATATTTAAAAAAAATTAATTAGTATCTTACTTCATTTGACTGGTTACGAAACAGAGAGAGTTCTGAATATAATTCTACTATTAACTTGGATGTGTCAGGCATTTCACATAATATTGTTTTGTCAATATGTTGCAAAACGCAAAATTGAACGACTTGTCATATTGCATAAAATAAATTAAGCATCCAAAGCCAGAATAAAAAAAAAAACGAGGACTTATTCGTGATCAGACCATGGACCTCTAAGTAAGACAGAATATAACACGATACAACCCCCTGTCATAGACATCGTTAACTGTTGTGTGCAATTTAGACTCTTTAAAGACTTATTTCCCTAAAGATATAATTCAATGTAGATATAAATTACATACGATTGCATTTTAACATACGGTTGTTTCATATTCATCATCAAAATTTCAATATCAACGGTGTTATATCGTTGTAGTATATGCGTGCTATTCTCGTTAAGTCATTCGTGACAATAATTGAAATTTGTAAATTATCTAAGCTTTCAATATAAGCTTCAACTCGTTTTAAGATTCAATCCCGTGCACATCCGTGTTTAATATTAAAAACAACTTTACTTTTAATCTTAAAATCTTAATGGATTTTCCCCAAACCCTTTATACATTTACTGTTCAAAATTACCCTTAAAATGTTTCTGTGTATGTAGTTAACATTTCAAGTAATTTCATGAAAACATATGTTCTTTTTTATTGCCAGTCATATACTTGTGAATTGAACCTGTGTGCCAATGAAGATTCATAATGTTGCTGCTTATGCCGGGTACCTGGCACAGCTTAAACACTCAGCTAGTTTATGATTTATTGAAACCCAAATGGCTTATATACCTCCACGAAAAAGGCTTTTGCGTGAGCTTGTAGTGTGTTAATGATTCAATAACTGAGTTTATAAGTGTCGTTAATAAATACAGATTTAATTTATGACCACTTTGATATTCATTAAGTTATAAAATTGAGATCGTTGCAATAAACGCGATCAAATATTGAGTGTTCATGTAACACCTCACAACCAATCTCATTAATAATCAAAACCTAACGTTGTTAGGATCTGAACGCATCGTATAACAGGTCTCGTTCAAATGACCATCCGAACTATACAAACCTCAACCCTGCTGCACCTAATGAGATTGCTTTTTGCACAGCACATGTTTGACCACGGTCTTTTTACACAAGTGATGCCTTTCCAACTGATCCTCGTGAATAAATCATTTACAGTTAATTTTCGTGTGGGTTACAATGGATATAGTGGTAACTTAGGCGACTAGACAACCGAAGTTCCTGTTACTTTCGTGCATAGTTTTTGTGCTTATATATAATCATTACCTCAACATTTTGAAGGCAACAATTTGACTGGTTCCAGAAAAGGTCATCTGAACGTGACTCCTAATGCGATGTCATCAGATCCAGTCAGCAGATAAAAAGAAGCGTTAGACTGGAGATGATTTTAATGAGATTGACCTCACAACATAATCGACACTTTCATTTACATTCTCAAACAATTTTAAACAAAAATTAACAACAAACAAACATGATTACTCTAAATCCCAGATGCGAATAAATGTTTACCCATAAAATCAAATCAATTATCCATCAATTAACCAGTCAGTAAGTCGTTCAGTCACGCTCACTCAGTCTATCCACCCGTCCGTCTGTCCGTCAGTCAGTCTATCCGTTTATTCGAACACTATGTCTATCAGTTATAATCATGTCTCACTTCTGTAATTACAACGCTAACCGTTTTCTTAAACCATGAGTATGGGTTTGTTTGTCGATTGTTGTTTTTTTTAAATAAATGCAAAATAATTAATATACTATGTTGCGTACTTAAAATAGCCAATACACCGATCAGTTAGAGCGGGGCATGTTTAATAGCTGGAGTATCTGAATACGTATTGAATTCACCCGAAATATCTTCCTAAAGGAAGATACGCTTAACAGACTGCAGTGACCTAATTGTGGATAGTAGACAATCATAACAATACCTGCTTTTGTTATTTTAGTACAATAACAGTATGTTAGTTTACATACAATTGTTTTCAAAGACAACTATAGACTTACCTACGCTAGATGATACATTATTGATTGCGATACATAGTTATGCAAATTAATTCTTCCCACCCACCAATGAATGAACTATCCAAAATATTGACACATTTTAACCATTCGTATGCCATTGACGACTTTAGGCAGATATTTAAAAAGTAAGGATTTGAAAATTTTCATATTCAACGTCATTCTTCATCCATATACAAAGGCTTGTCAACCCATTGCGGAACATGAATGGGGTATCAACTTTCGTAGTTATTTCATTTCTGATGGGACGTTTTACAAGGACCCAAAATAGAGTTAATTTATTATTGTGTAAAGTTTAAATTTCATTTCTTGGCGAAGTTATAGTTTTTTCTTTAAAAATATCAATACAACTTTTAATAAACCTTTAAATTCTAATTTCCACAGTTAAAGTATTCATAAAATGGAAGAACACCTGTACATAAATAATGTATTCACTGGGTAAATGCAAACAAATTTGTTAAATAAAATCGAATCTTGTACAAAACTTAAGATAACATAACTAATTAGATTTAGAATATGCCGCAATATTTAGTTAAGTAAATACGTGCTATATAAGTGTTATTTGTATACGAACGTTATAATGCTATAAAACGTAGAGTCTTCATATAATCCTTATTAATATACTTAGAGAAAATATTGCCAACATATTTGCAATGTTTTATTACGTAAAAGTCAATGTACCATATTAACTAAAACGCGTGTGAAATACATAAAAATACAAACGATTACAAACAAACCTTATGTTAGTGTAACACAATCCCTATTAAACTATTTGTACGCCACCCTAAACTTAATTGCGTATACTACAACGCCGGTCTATAATAACCGGTTGGTGATAAAGTTTTACAAAATCAGTGTTTTTGCCAAATGATCAGTGTACCGAAACGTTGTTTTGCAAATCATATGACGAGGTAACGACATTACGTATACTTCCTCCTTTCAGCAAACTTTTTGTCAACGTATTCTCATTTTGAGTATTCATTACAAGCTCAGCTTTGTACATTATATAACACCTGAGTTAAAAACAAACACACACTAATATGTACTTAACTGTGTGTTCATTTTCCTAGTACGGTTGTTTCTTACAATAGTACGAACAGCCACGTTACTACTTCTTTAAAATGGAGTATATCATAAAATCATTACTCCAGGCAAGGTTATTTGATATTTGAAGACGTAACCAATTTCAGTAATCAGATTGAAAATAAAATTCTGTTGCACACACATTCAGACAAAGTTGGAGCTCCTGGACCCCTGAGTACGAACATTCTGAAATTGAGTCATATTCTTAATCTTAAATAATAACACATTAATATCAAAGCTTAAATGTTACAAGCGTTTTTCATTGGCCAATATTTAAAGTTTAAATTTTAAAATTGAGAAGGTCGAAGTCATATCGCCCTGCTAAGTCATTGCGATCAACTATTTATGATGGGACCACCATGAACTATATTATGGTGAATTTTTATGTTTGTTAAATTCATTTTCTTTATCAATCACCCTTAACCTTTTAAGAAAGTTAATTGACTCACGGGCCCGTATTCACCAACCCATTCTTAGACTTAGAATAAAGGACAGACTTAGACTCAAGAATATATACTTCTCGTTTGCAAATATTATGGGTACCAGTGCTGCTTATGTCGTTAACAAAACATTCAAGTTAATACCAATTAAGAATCGAATTTACATCGCTCATAGGACATAACAGTTTTAAGAATATTCTTTATTCTTAGTCTTAAGTCTAAGAATTGGTTGGTGATATATATTATTTGTAATTTATGAAACATATTGTGTATATTCTTGGTTTTATTTATTATATCACGATTCAAAGGACATCTGTTTATTAATAAAATCGAGCATAAGGGTCGGACAAATACCACGAAAATCAACTTTATACATGTTTTTGTATGCTTTGCACGCTGTACAATGTTCAGTCATTTTAATTTAAAAGCGAATTGAACAATATCTCAAGAATAGTGTTACATTCAATATTATAACATACACAAAGATATAACAGTAACGTTTGTTATATGCTAATTATTGCAAATATAGCTTACTTAATGTAAGAAATTGTATTCCATAGTAAATAACTGATGATCATTATGAACCATGTTACTGAAACGTTTAATGAGAATTATAGTTGCGGACAGACTAGATACTGTTTTTATATTAAACAAACTAAAAGTGTTTGGTTAGTTTCAATTTATTGTATCCTGACATTTCAGTGAAACATACGTTACCATTTCTGGCATTTCCGTTCGATATTTGAAGTAAAAACACACATTTAAAAATCGAAACTATTATCAGTTTGCCTTGATAAATGATGGATAATTGTAAACAAAGATTACCTTTTCCTAAAAGTAGTCTTCGTTTAATATACTGTAAATGAAAGCTCAGTAAAGTATGTTTTACGCAGGTTGGAGACACAACAAAATTAAATATATACTGTTAATTAAACCTTAGTAAAGTATGTTTCCCGCCGGTTGGAGATTCAACAAAATTAAACATGATAGGTTGTTTACTTTAGATGGAGTAACACACACGGATCATGATTTCACTTTACATGCTTTTTAATGTTGAAACGATAGCTCCGTGTGGATAAATAATGTGGCGACACTATTTGTGTGGTTTGGCAAGCATGATTGGGTAGTCATCAGCAACGATTTGGGAAAATACTGAAGAAAACTACAATTTTATTTGACGATCTCCCGTTTACATAATTTATGACACATATGCACTTATTAAATGAAGCATTCTTTTCCACTGACTCGAGTACGTTGTAATTTGTAAGACCTGTTAGTGCAACATATACATAAACATATTAAAATAAACACGGTGTGCATTACAGGTAAAGTATAAAACCTTAGTGCAGGGTAGATAACTGTGATATATTCTAGATGAATTAAATTAAATGACTCGAATACTTTGTTATTTGTTAAAGACTTGTTAGTGCAACATATGTTTAAACATATTAAAATAAAAATGTTGAACAATACGAGCAAAGTAATTACTATATTGCAGGTTAGATAACTGTGATTTATAGATAACTGGATGAATTAAACTAAATCAAATTATTTATGTCAAATGTCACTTAATCGTGGGTATGGAATGAAATAGTGTGTGATGGTACATTTTCCCGACTTCAGTTTAAGACTGTTTTGTATTAATTCTCATATTTTCATGGGATCCAAATAATGTGACGGCAAGGAAATCATAGCAACAACGAGAAAAACCGAGAGGAAAAATTGTTGAAATAATTCGAAAAAGTTTCTATTAAAACAAACAAATTCTAACAATATAGTCGCTATTTTTTTTATAGACAAAGAACAAAATTATAGATGAATTAAAACTGTTTGGTCAAAAACATAATATATATAATTATCAACATCTCACTGCGTACATGTACTTTTGCAGTCTGATACATACGTATCGCAAAAATTCATGTAATTTTATCTAGAAAAAAAGGTTATTTCAAATATAAAATATGTGTTAGATTCCGCTTAGTTGAAGAAGAAGATTATGAACACCTAAATTTAATCCTTTGTGGCCATGGGGCCAGGTACATGAGACCATTTCAGCTTAATTCTCTGAAACGTACGTTTTAGATTTCTTCAGAACGGCGGAACTATTAACCATCAGAAGATTGGCCATATTCGAGAGGTTAACTTAAACTTTTACTGCTCAATAATACAATAATTTGTTCATTATTATTATAAGTAGTAGTAGTAGTTGTAGTAGTAGTAGTAGTAGTAGTAGTAGTAGTAGTAGTAGTAGTAGTAGTAGTAGTAGTAGTAGTAGCAGTAGTAAAATTACAAGTAAAAGTAGTAGTAATAGTAGTAGTAGTAGTAGTAATAATAATAGTAGTAGTAGTAGTAGTAGTAGTAGTAGTAGTAATAGTAATAATAATAATAATAATAATAATAATAATAATAATAATCATCATCATCATCATAATAATAATCATAATAATAATAATAATAATAATAATATTATTATTATTATTTATTACAATACTACTACTACTACTACTACTATTACTACTACTACTACTACTACTACTACTACTACTACTACTACTACCATTATTATTATTATTATAGATATACATTATTTTATTTCTAATTATAACTAACTGGTTGGTATATACAAAATTATCAGTCTGCCATGTGTAGGCACTTACGGTGTTTCGTAAATAGTACTGTATATCTATTAGATCGAACATCTATTGATTGTAAAGAAACATTGCGAAGATAGTTTATATTAGCGTTTTCACAATGGTCTTCCAAGTGCAGATTAATTTAGTGTTTTATTCAATCATTGCACTCGAATATATGTTGTGCGGTTTACCAATTGCAAAGAAAAGACCACGTGTTGAAGCTTGCGAAGGGCTTGCGAAGCTCGATGTATGGGCATTAAATAAGTTCTTTAAGTATCAATAGCTTGCCGAGATTTAAAATGTTAGTGGCCAAAGTGGAAATCTAAATATCTTAGTTTTTGGTACTTTTAGTGCTTTATGTTTTGCAGCTCGATGGAAAATTTTCTGTAGTGCCAAATTTGAAGGTACCTAGTTTGAAGGTAATATACTACGGGGACATGTGTTTACAGTTTGTTTAGGATATGGACTCGTATAGCATAATATCTTTAAACTATCTTTGTAAATTCAACATAATTTATTCGAATACATGCAGTTTATTCTCTGAGTATAGACTTGATGCAGTAACAATAATATTAGGTTTTTTTTAACAGCGTTCTGTGCAATACAGTGATATATATGGACGAGTACACAGCTGACATACCGTAGCGGACGAGCCTTTAGGCGACTTCAATGTTAGTGTTTCAGCTGTGTACGAGTTTAAATATATCACGGTATTGTACATAACTCTGTTAAATAATCTTGTTATTATATTTTGGCACATATAATGCGCTTTCGTAAGGTTTATTAATTGTTTAACAGTATTGTACAATCTGTTTTGTAAGACATTAATTCAGTATTGACATTTATAACTGTAACACAATTTCTTAAAATCATACACAATATTCTGAGGTGTACTAGAAGTGTAACCATTTGCAATTCGAGTAAGAGTTAAGTATAGTTCAGTAAAAACGACAAAACGCATTCTTGAATATATTATGTAATATACGTTTACACCATTCTCCATATGTATGTAACTTATCTATTTATAATGCACTGTCTTTATTCGATTCTTTTTTTTTCGTATACGTATAGTACATGTCAAATTGTTTTACATCACATTCCAAAAGTTTTGACCACACATAAAATGCATTTTTGCTCGTTTTTCTGAATCATGCACTTTGCACTAATATCGAATAAAACTATTGTCTTATCTATATTGCAATGATCTCGTAAGTTTATATGTTATACGAATATTTGTGTGCCACACCCCAGTAGGCTGTTGTGGACCATTAGCGGGTTGGGTTACGCCCCTGACGCCATGGCATCAGGCTGGAAACCGAGATTGTAAATATTCAGGGAGACACATTGAAGGTATTAGACAACAATAATTTACTTTTTAAATAAGGCGTAAAAATATGTTTGTTTCTGATTACATGACCGAAAAAATTAGAGTGGGTAGGAAGGGATTTATTTTATTATTATTATTTTTTATTTGGTAAATGGTCAACTTGAAGATTCAAAAACTGAATGAATATTCAAAACACATCGGCAATATCCTTAAACATTGTTTGAAGTGCATGCTATAAAAACAAAACACGTGAAAACAGCAAATAAAACAAACAATGTCCGACAAACTCAATAAACTGTTCTAGGGTCGGGGCATTTTTCGGGTACGTGGGATAACCTGAAGCTAATAAATTTAATTACGCCGTACACATTATTTAACTTAAAAACGGTTTTCAAATATACAACGGACACTCTAAAATCCTTACTTTTTAACTTGCATTTATTGTCGTTTATTAGTGACGCTTTGTAATATGCAGATTGTAAGATTATAAATCAAAGTATGAAGGCATGAAATACTAATTTCAGTATAACCGATGATAATGTAAACATGTTCTGAAATATAGTTTAAAAGAAGGGATACTACTGTTTCTGAAGTCGAATTATTGCAGCAGGAGTAACTGCCTTTCAGTGATCACACATCAATTATTCCATTGTTCTCTGCGTGAATTATTCTGATATTGATACCTTAATTTGTAACTTGAGGTTTTGTGTTTTGCTCAAATACAAGTTTAAATTCACATGAGCAGTGATAGTGTTTGTTTTTGTTGTATTAACCCTTCGATGGTACACCTGGTCCAAACAGCTTATTGAGATCAAATTACTTTCCGGCATTGTTTTTATAAACAATACGGTAATCGAAGCTAACTGCATTTTGTTCAAGCAGTTGGATTGCTTTTTGTCCATGCCAAGCGTTGTACTTTAATCCTTTGGAAAAACAAATTTATTTAAAAAATATCAACGATAATATTGCACACATAATTACATTGGACATTTTATAAGCTGTTAACTTAATGGTATTTTAAAGTTCTAAACAGCTCAACCTAAATGGAGAAAAGGTAGAATAGTCTCGAATGTAAAATTGTGGCTGGACATAAAAGTACAAGATCACTAGATGTATGCTCACTTTCTAAAAAAATGATTATATAATATTTAAACATTTCTAGCAAGAAAACAAGTTCTTCATTAACAATGATTCAAACTGATATTTTCTAAGTTTAAAAGTCCATGTCATATGTACAGTTTTCTCAAATTAAATATTGCATAAAACATTCAACAGAGAATGACTCAAATATATGTAAATCAATGCAATTTATTGAAAGTATTTTGCGGACCAATCAAAACATTCTTACGATGGTTTTATTGATAGTGTGCAATAATATATACATATTGCATTCTTTGAGGGCGATAGTGCATTTTGTCAACCCTAGGAAATACTGTTGCACAAGGCGAAGCCGCGGGCAACAGAATTTTTCGAGGGTTGACAAAATGCACTATCGCCCTCAAAGAATGCAGTTTTTATTTTATTTTACCGAAACAAATATTTTGTTGAAAAAATGCATTTCAAATCAAATCGTGTTGCCATTTTAAAAGTCAGGTGTCGTCTGCAAATGCGCTTTTGTAACACGAAGTAACTTACTGACTGTTTCATAAGCGCCTATTAACTCCGATCACCATGATGTCAGAGCAGGTGATATTGCTCTATGATATTTCTAATTATTGACTGTTCCGTTTTAATATGAACAAAGAAGGAAAATAGAAGGGTGAGGTATAATAAAACATGTGATATTTCAACCTGTCGTGTCAATAAACTCCTCACAGTGAACTCGCCTGTCTCACGAATTTAAAGTGTACGAACCAGGGGGGGGGGGGGGGCCACTGTGAGTTTGCCGTGAGTTAAGACGCTTCCTCTCGCTGCAGCCTTAAATGAACTTAAATTGCAGATAAGACAAAAATCTTAACACATGTACAGCGAACAAGGTAATGATAAAAAAAAACACGGTTCAAAACTATGGATATGGAGCTAACGGGGTTGCTTTCTCTTGGGGCACAGCGCTCGAAGCAGCGGATCTGGTTACAAAAGCTGCCAAACTATGAGGATAATTCTTGACCTACGTCAGGGCGCCATAATGTTGTTGTTAAAAATCATAACCCATTTGTACTAAATCAGCTATTATACGCATACAGTATCCTGACTTTTTTTTGCACTTTCGTGATTTTTTTTACAATCACGATGGTTATATAATTTACCGCCATTCAGAGGTTTTTTGTTCCAACAACAGTTCAGTTTGTTGTTATTTTTAATTTCTGCTGTGACGTGTTTGGTTTCGATTCTGGAATACTAGATATTGCCTTCAATGCAATTACTTTTTTAGTGAAATTTTGGTTCGTAATAACTAAGCCTCCATATTATCCTATAGGGCTATAAATTAAATTAAACAATAACTATTTGTCATTGTGCCAGAAAATACGACGACAATAAGCCATATATCATTTCCATAAAATTCTGATAGAAGCGATTACAGAGTTAGATTCCTAACAGATGGTACTTTACATTAATATATATCCGCTAACTGTATATCTTTGTCTACTTTAATTGAACATGTGCTATGAACAAGAATTTCTAGATTCTCTTGCATTTCCATTTTACTATAATGTAAGACAATGAACAATAACAACACGAGTTCTTCGCATTTATTTACTTCTTTATTTGGAAAAACCTACACACAATTGGACTTGTTATATGTTAGCAGATATAAAAAAAATCTTAATACATGTACAGCGAACAAGGTAATGATAAAAAAACACGGTTAAAAACACGCTTAAACTGCAGTCGTAATGTCGTTCATTGATCTTCCCTCAATAGTACCACGTGACAGTGCAATAATTTTGCCGAATATGGGGGTATCCATATACTTGATATTTTGGAGGGTACGAAGGTTTTTATATAATTTCATGTAGAGATATTGATTGTGATATTGGTTGTGATGCATTTATGGTTGCGGAAAACGACAAGTGAGTTATGTATGTGATCAACTATTTTTATATAAAATACACGTACTCGTATACATATTTTGTTCTTTTTATGCCCTCAACGCTCGCACTGTCCCCCGGGTTTATGTAAATGATGTTATAATATAATATATTATATTCATTTATTATTTGATATTTATTAATGTGTGTGCTTGTGTGTGGGTGTTCCGCGTGATTCTTTGAACTTTATATCGTTTTTCGAAACACCAGGCAAACACAACCTGCTGCAATGTCAAGTGCACCAATGTTCTCAGCTCTACTGTAGCCATACACTCTGCTTCCCCATTAGCTAACTTCTGATAAATGTAATTTGTACGCAACTTCCTTACAAAACGTCGTGATTTCAAAGCATGCAAAACAGTACCATCTTTGGCAAATCCTCCCAGTGTTGCAAAGTAAGCGCCACGTTCAAGCTTGGTTTCCACCTCGATACCAGCTAACAGCGTTATCCCGCACACGTCATAATGGAAGCGAGAGTTCTTAATTGAATGGCGATGTAACATTTTTGCTAACGTTTGATCCAATTCTGGAAGCGAGAGTTCTTAATTGAATGGCGATGTAACATTCTTGCTAACGTTTGATCCAATTCTGTGTCGGCGGTCCTCTTTAAGTATATCTGCAGAACATGATGTTGATATCCACAACCGTCAATGCTTGAATCTATGGCAAATAATTCCCTTGCTACCTGTTATGGTATGAACACAACTAGATATATATATTATTTAATTATAAGAATCACATTTTAATTGATAATATTTGAAAAAAAAACAAAAACATTGATAACTTTATTAATAATATTAAAGTACACATAAGCTGTTCTCTATTCATTTTAACAAGGTATACTGGACCAAAAAGCCAAACGACATATTAATGAATGCGTTTATATACTCATTTAGCATACTGCACTGTAGGACGATATTTTTCACAAATCATATTTTGCACACGCGTAAAAAATAGATCTCATTTTTCACAGGTGCGACAAATAGGATCTCGTTCTTCTCACATTTCAATCTCATTCTTCACATTTTCTGTGAAATTTATGATCGAGTCCAGTTTTTGATATGCTCTAAAATCATATTCTTCGCACATTAAAAATGTGCTCAACGTGTTCAAATTTTCAAAAAAACGAAATTATTAACATCATAATCCTGTTTTTCACACTGTATGTGCCAAAACAAACGGGGTGATTTACGGTACGGTACGGTATGCATGGTATAGAACGATATGGTAAGGCACGCTACCGGACGGTACTGTATTGTATGGTAAGGCATTTGCAGGGCAGGGCAGGGCAGGGCAGGGCAGGGCAGGGCAGGGCATGTATGGTTTGTAATGCTATGGAATGGAAAGACACGGTACGGTATGGTACGGTACGGTACGGTGCGGTACGGTACGGTTAGGTACGGTACGTTACGGTTAGGAACGGTACGTGACGGTTAGGTACGGTACGTTACGGTTAAGTACGGTACGTTACGGTTAGGTACGGTACGTTATGGTTACGTACGGTACGTTACGGTTAGGTACGGTACAGTACGGTACGATACGATACGGAGGTACGATACGCTAGGCTACAGTACCTTCCAAACTTAGGTACCAACATGTAAGGAGGTTCTAATATGGTCATTATATTACCGTCCGTGTATACATAGTTATATTCTAGTTCGGGCGGACATAATATGCATGGTTATTTTGGTTTTAATAATCCAAAACAGGATGTTTGTTTGTACGGACGTTCGGATGTGTGCACTGGTTAATATCCCAATAAAAAGGTATACGTCCGTATAAAATTTCATGGATACAAACACTTTCAAGGCATGGAACGGGTGATGAAACTTTTTGAAGACAAACTTTGTGAAGAAGGTACATCTCTTTTATTAGAACTCTAACCCGATCACCTGTGTACCGATAAAGGGGATAGTGATCTTTGGGATATATACAGATTTGCTTAACCATATTCATTGTTAATGTAATAAAAACATCCTATTTTAAAACTTTTCTTAGATCACTTTTATAAACAGCAATGTCTGTTATATGTTTTCTTGGAGTCCACATTAAACTTGCAATAGTTTTACAAAATTCCTGTATACTAACACATTCGACGTATGAGACGGCTGATAATATATTTAATAACGCTAAACTATATTTCAGTTCTTACTTCTTACTTGAAGACTACCTAGGTAAGATCTTTTTATAGAGCAGAGTTTTTGATATAACAAATATCAGCACACGCTTAAGCAATATCAAAGCGCTGAACGCTCTAAAGTTGTTCGCTAAATATTGCATAACACAGGGCTCATTTAGACAAAAAATTCGGAAACAATTTTACCTTCCAACAATGTAGAGAAGTATAAAGTCACAACGCATTCGAAAACTTGAGGACTTTTATAAGTCGTTACATGGTGGAAATTGAACCAGCTAATTGATGAATTTGAACGTGTTTAGACATAACTTACAATCAATTAGACCATTAAGGCATAAAATAATTCCTTTCTAAATGTATTACTTGCTGCGTTTTCCAAAATGTTGGTTTGAGGTCTATTACACATATTATCTTGCATTTTCATGTAAGAGGTGGAGCCAAAGCCATGTAGGTGGCGCCCAGAACAGAAGGTGGAGGCAATGCTTATAATTGGCATACTTTTATTACCGTTTCATTCTACGTTTTGTGACTATAAGCATGACAAGAAACGTGGAAATTCCACGAAAACCAAATGTTTCGAATGAAATGCATTAAAGTCAGCACAAAAACAAAAGTTTTATTAATGGTGACCTTCACATTGATCCCACAAACCCCATACGCAATCCCTAGCGAGGTCTAGATTTAACCCCACCCACTCCATACTCAATCCTAATCGAGGTCTTGATATATGGTATCTATGCATGAAGTTTCATTAAAATATCTCAATTCATTCTCAAGTTATTGAGGGAAAACCGTTTTTCTATTTTTAGTAACAGTGACCTTGACCCCACCCACCTCATATGCAATCCCAAGCGAGGTCTCGATATAAGGTATCTATGTATGAAGTTTCATTGAAATATTTTAATGCATTCTCAAGTTATTGAACGGAAACCGTTTTTCTATTTTTAGTAACAGTGACCTTAACCTTGACCCCTCCCACCCAATATGCAATTCTAAGTGAGGACTCGATGTATGGTATTTATTTAATATTTACATTTCGTAGGCATTTTAATAGGGAAGGGGTGTGCATTCATAATCATATGAACGCAATGCCTTATCACCGGCGTAGTAATATCTGAGTATCGTATTTTTATGCAAATTATATTTCGACGTATATATTAACAAGGACTAAGATGTCTTACACTGTAAAATGTTACTCTTTTTTGCATTTATTGTTAACGTTCAATTAAATATTTTTATAATTAACAGATCTACACATAAACATTTTTTTCCAGTTCTACTTCTACAAAAATCAAATTGACTTTTTTTTCACTTTTGCTGGATAGGATTGTATCATGCAAGGTCTACAAGTGTTATCATTAAACAATGCCATTTCATTAGCATGTAATATGTACATGTTATGGTATTTTAAGTAAACATTACTTTTCTTAGAAGCGACCACAGAAAATCGTCATGACGTAATATCGGTTCACGAACGAAGCTTTGAAATGGATTTGATTTCACATTGATGTGTCTATTTGCTAGATGCATGTAGATCGTCTAATTTAGTGTGCATTTATATTACAGTTAATAATGATGAAATGTTTAACATGTACAATAAGAAAAAAAACGCATTTTTAGATTTATATAAAAATGTCATCCTTTCTAAGACAAGTCATGCCCAGGCAAAGCAAAGAGCTTAGATACGCCCATGTAAGGATGCTATTGATCGATGACCTAGCGTACACGTCATCACTTGTTTAGTGATATCATTTATAGATTGTTTTGCTTTTTTTTCGCCGAGTGAAAATTGGGATACTATGGTGTGGATTTAAAGCCTTTAAAAGCATTTAAGTCTCTAGTGGGAAGCAAATATGCTCAGTAGTTAAGTCCACGTGCCACTACAATGGTGCAAAACAATATTCTTAGATTTTTCCGTCATTGCTGTGATTCCTTTTTCTTTCAACTGATCTGCTCCTAAAGGAGTGTTGCTACAGTTTTCGCTATTTTTTTCTCAATAATAGACCATTTTGATAATTTGTCTACAAGCAGGGTTCGACTTTAACGCGTATCAGTCGGTCCGTGAACTGTGATTTTTCGCTCGGACCGGTTGTCTTCGAAGGATGACAGGTCCGGTGACCAGTTGTTTTTGGACTAGTTCCAACTTTGTAATTCGTGAATTATCATTTGTGATTAAGAATACAGGAAACCGTCCGAGATGATATTGTTTATTGGCATTTACCACAAGCTCTCGTGTATAAATTGTACCTTTTCCGATTCTTCAACTTTCCAATCATTATGTCATAACAGCGTATTAGACGTTAAAAAATCAACGTAACACCATTTTGATTAAAGAAATTATATCCGACGTTCGATGTAGTCGCTTTTTAGAGAAACAATTTCCATTTATAATACTTATCTAACGTCATTTAATAACGTTTTATTATTTTTATACAAATTTAAGCAAACAACAGATATTGTATAAAATAATGGGTTAATAGTTACTTCTATTTAAATTATAACGCGCACATGTTCACATGTTTCTTTGACCAATAAACCGAAATTTCGAGGTTTGGCTAAATACATGGACATCGTTAATATTTATACTCTTGGCTCAATGATAGTTGAACAACGTATTCTCTTTTCGCCACAACAATCATGTATTATTGTGTTGTTGTTGTTTTACAACAGGCAGTTTTAAATTGTATCTCTCAGACTGTTAAAAAACATTTAAAGTAAACAAAATTCAAGTCGATGTTTCCGCATTATGAGAATGATTGCAAAACGTTAAGGAACGGATAGCCCAATCAGATAACAATAAATAATTATCTTTTTCATTGCTATAATTGCATTTTGATTGCTCAGCACACGATAATGCATGGATGTCAAATGTATGTCAAGCTCAATAAGTTGATACCTAATCTTTATTTAACAAACAATGCGCATAAAAGATTTTGAGCAAACATATGTTATATAATGAATAATAGATTTTCATGCCTGCTCAATATATTTCCCGATTTCAATTATGAGAATCATTTTATGTTTTTTAAGCTATTGTATGCACTATGCAGCTCGATGCATTTTTATTATCGGGACCAGTTCATACTGTATCGGACCAGTAGGCTTTGCAGGTAGCCGGTCCTGTTGACCACCACTTCCCAAAAGTTAAGGTTAAACCCTGCTACAAGGAAAACAAACAAATACTAAGCGAAAAATGAAATAAAAACATATGGTCACCGGTTTTGTTTTGATTTTATTTGCAAGTATATAACATGACTTTATGCATTAAAACTGCTAAATTTGGGACTAACGTTGACGGGTTTCACACAAACGATTTCATTGGTCTTGTACTTATATTTTGTTGATTTGTTCTGCATGTTAACCATTACTATACAGTAACTTAATCGTATTTTATTTTCAAATACGGAAACAAGAAAGCTATATCGCTGCTTAAGGATCCTATGTATAGGTTTGGAAAAAATAGGATCTAAAAAGGTACAGGGTGCAGCTAAAAAAGTCCAGAAGGAAAACTTAACCAGTTTGTTGACATTTTTTCTAATAATTTGCTAAATCCAGAGTTTAAGTCTTCTGATTAAGCTTTTTTAAGCATAGTCCATTCATTTCAAAAGATATTCAACATTTTTGAATAGACCAGACCAGAGTGGCAGCAGGGAAGAACCAAACAGGAGCAGGTTGCGGCACCCTGCTATTCTGCTCTAGAGCGTTCTCGAAAGATTTTCACCAGTTTGTTCTGTCTTCTTAGTCGTATGTGACATTTATCTTGGCCGAAAACAGCCTTGCAACGGAGCTGCAACATTCGGGTTTCCGTACTAGAGTTCGTTTTACCGCTGGATTGTATTACTTATTGGTAACAATTAATGGCAGATGGTCCGCTTTGAATTAATGTTTGAATGCAATTCCAAAACCATACAATTATCCATGTAGTTTAGATTTAGACCAAAACATTGTAACCCATGCATAACCATACTTATAAACAATTTTATACATACTTTGTATTTTTTCATAATTGTACATTTGTTGTTCTGAATGAACTGGTCACGAAATATGGCAGGAAAGTATCAGATTATATTTATTTTGTAGCGTTATTACGCTGCTGCTTTCAGATGCACCAGCTTGCGTCTGCGTTCTGCGCGTGCGCATATTGTGTCTGCGCGACGCAAACGGAAACCCTTTTAGATGAGTCCGTCTGTGTTTACGTTCTTTCTTTTTCAAACCGGACTTGAAAGGATAATTTTGAAAAAATCTTTACGTAGAAGAAGTATGCAATTATTCTGAAAACATGCATGTACATTTTGAACAGCAAACATGCAATTACGACAAACCAAATAATAAATGTCCAATCGTCGATATCAAGCGCATCAAGAATGCTCCGCCACAAATTGTTCAGTACCTCAATGGCTTTGTAATCTTTTAGTGTGATGGTCGTATAAAACGGGACGTTGCCTTACCAATTCAATACAATTTCGCATACTACGAACTCATTTAAGCGACCACTCATTATGATATCTTTACATGTTGCGATTTACGAGGACAATAATTCCGACGGAGCGCACATGCGGGTACATGTGAATAGACCAGTTAAATAACGCTTGATCCGTTTATACTGTCCGTTTTTTACCAAACGCAGACGCACGACGCAGACGCAGGTGGATGCATGTAGAAGCAGTCTAACTGATGACTTATTTACAGTTAAATGCTACATAAACACAATACGCAATACGCGTGTGTTCCGATCCTCACAGTGCAACACGGTTTAACGCTATTCAAATATGTGAACAAACTCGGTGTTGATACTAATTAAGTTGGTTGACAACATTTGTTTCGTTTTGGACATTGAAAGCGCTTTATTATATATGTGTGCATGTAATATGCTTAATATTGTTTTATTAAATTGTTTTCTTTGCTCAAAGACAAAGATTTGTCTGCCCATTTTGGATTTGGAGGCTTGAACGGGTCCGAAACATTTCAACAACTTAGCTACAATTTGTGGTTCTATATTAAGTCGCGCGACTTAATTAATCATCCTGGATTTTCGTCCGAAAATGGTTTCTTTATATGAATTTTAGAGAAATAAAGATTCAATAAAATAAAGAAAGGATGTTTTAAGAAGGGCATCAATTTGCAATCTCGTTCATCCCACTGGTTTCATAAAACACTGCTCTCTTTTAAGCATTGGCTTGAACAGTTTTCCATTTTACAGCACACGTTACGTAACATTTAGCAAATGCAACTTGAGTGCGTTCTTGTCTCCTGGACCGAACGGGTGATAACGGTTACATTATTGCCATTACGCTATGTAGGATCATATTTTTCACAAATCATATTTTTCACACGCCTGTGAAGAATAGGATCTCATTTTGTCACATTTATAAGTGTGAAGAATGTGATTGACCAAAAACGGGGTATGCATACGGATCACATTTCTCACATATTTTATGGTGAAATTGTATCGCGACAATCGATGAAATCATTATTTGGAGCATAATTATACATTAATCATCATCATCATCATCATCATCAGCAGCAGCAGCATCATTATCATCATCATCATCATCACATCATCATCATCATCATCATCATTATCATCATCATCATCATCATCATCATAATCACCATCATCGTCACCATCATCACTGTCGTCACCATCGTCATCATCACCATCGTCATTATCATCATCACCATCATTATGATCATTATCATCCTCATCATCATCATCACTATCCTCGTCACCATCGTCTCTGTCGTCACCATCGTCATCATCGTCGTCATCGTTATCATAATTATTTTCTTCATCACCATTATTATCATTATACTTAACGTCATCATCAGTATGGTCATCACTATGAGAAACTAAGCCCTATTTGGCAGCAACTTATGTATGCATACGTTTGTACGGTCTAGTTAGGAAATAGAAATGCATATGTACTCGCGTACGTCCATACGAACGTACACCTTTTTACGTGCATATGTCCGCCCGAACTACAATATACGTATACACGGACGGTAATATAATTATTATTCTTATTAGAACCTCCGCACATGTTAGTACGTACGTTTGGAAAGTATTGTAGCGTAGCGTACCGTACCTCCCGTATCGTATCGTACCGTACCGTATCGTTCCTAACCGAATCGTACCGTACCGTACCTAACCGTACCGTACCTAACCGTGCCGCATCGAACCGTACTCTACCGTACCATACATTTCAGTACCATTGAATTACAAACCATACTGTACATTCCATGCCATGCCATGCCAGGCCTTGCCATGATTCCATGCCATGCTTCCATGCCATGCCATGCCATGCCATGCCTGGCCAAACCGTACCATACTTACCCGTCCGTTACCGTGCTGTACCATATCGTACCATACCATGCATACCGTACAGTTCCGTTAATCATTCCGTTTGTTTTTCGGTCACATACAGTGTGAAAAATAGGATTATGATTTAACAAATTCACTTTTTTTGAAAATGTGAACACGTTTTTTTCATGTGTGAAGAATATGATTTGAGTGCATATCAAAAACTGGACTCGATCACAAATTTCACAGAAAATGTGAAGAATGAGATTGCGTTGTGTGATGAATGAGATCCTATTTTTCACACCTGTGAAAAATGAGATCCTATATTTCACTTGTGTGAAAAATATGAATTGTGAAAAATATGGTCCTACAAAGCTACCGTTTTATAAGTAACAGACTCAACATACTAAATGAGGAGTGTCTTGGGAAAACCGGGCTTAATGAATGTGCGTTAAGTATCGTCCGGATTAGGTCTGTGCAGTCCGCACAGGCTGATCCGGGACGACACTTTCCGCCTACAGTGGATTCATGTTTAGTAGAGACTTCCTTGAAACAGAAAATACCATAAAAGCGGAAAGTGTAGTCCTGGATTAGCATGTGCGGACTGCACAGGCTAATCCGGGACGACACTTTACGCACATGCATTAAGCCCGATTTATCCACGACACGTCTCATTAATACATTCTGGAAGTAGACGTTTCCAAAAGTTTCAACCATAATTATTTAAATAAAATGTTGTGCTTTGTTTAGTCCTTTGTAATCACCGGGTTAAGTATTAACACAATTTACACAAAAGAGCACGTGGACATATATGTAGTGCACTGACAAAGCAATAAAAGAAAATATCTCTCCAAAAATAGACCGATCCGGGATTCGCCACGAGTAGTTTAAACTCCGCCCCAGCTATTGTTAAAGGATTAATTTCCATTCATCGAAAATCACAAACATTACCACGTGCTCATTTGAATATCAATAACATTATGCACGTGCTCTTTTGTATGAAATAATTTAATCGCTAAATACGTGATATCCAAGTGCGATGATTGGATAATATTTCAGATTAATTTGGACATGATTGACATTTGTGGAAGCGTCTATAGCTGGGAGGTGATTTTGAAATGTCAAGATCTGGAAAGGTCTATTCATATCAATTCGGAAACACTATTATGAGTTAAACTTTATTTACATGTAATAAAAATACAAAAATACAGTTCATTGCTGAAATTCAATTATGAAATATGAAGACTGTCATTGTCACCACGTGAAATAAGTTCTATCGCCGAATGAAACGATTGCTGTGCGCGTGCAAATATAAAAAAATACAAATATTATATAAGTGATAACTTGCAGAATAGAACATTAAATAGCTTTATATAGCATAATAAAATTTCTGTCAATTTAACAACGCCCAACTTTCATTTCACTGTTTTTAGTATATTCTACATACTCGATATAGCAATTATATGATAAAAACCCGTGCTGTACACGAGAAAATGAATATCACCAACCCATTCTAAGATTTAAGCAAACAGACTTAGACCCAAGAAAATACTTCTGCGTTTGCAAATATGCTGGGTACCAACGTTGCTTATATCATGAACAAATCATTCTAAATAAATGATGATGTAATTAGAGATGGTGAAAATAAAGTTAAGATTCTACATTAAAGCGCTCTTAGAATTGTACAGTTTTAATAATATTCTTTATTCTTAGTCTTAAGTCTAAGAATAGGCTGGTGATTACGGGACCTGATATCCAAATAAATGGTGTAGATCTTGTCAACTACCCATTATCCATGCTGTAGTTTATGTTCTATTTAGAAAGTACTTGTTTTATACAAGCAATCTATAATATAACGCAATTGCACAAATTATCACAAGTATTACAATCAAATAATCTTATGGCAACAACGTATTTGTAACATGAGGATATAGCGTTTGAGCGATAGAGAGAGCATGCAAGCAGGCTATAAGTTAAATATGTTGTCACATATGAGACAAAAAAATTAATGTGTTTTAAAAGTCATTTCAGTCAATGCTTATAACAGTGAACACTGTATATGGAAATTTAAAGTAGCTTTAATATATCTGAAGCGACCCCGACTCCCAATAGAAAAAAAACAACGAACAATGTCAACGACATCAGGCTTATGTCTTTTTGTCATTGTCAAACACGATCCGAGAGCTTGCATATACAGATTCTCCATTCTGTGCCCGAAGCATACTGCCGGCACCCGTTTGAGCGGCGGCGCTATATAACGGGTTCACAAACCCGTCTTCTTCCTGCTTCACTGGAAGTGCCGGCAATGGATCGAACCTGCAATAAGTTACATGACTACTGAGCCATAAACGAGCAGGGAATCTTCAAACAGACACAATGATCTAGATTCATACATTAAGTGTGATAAGGCGTGTTCCAATAGCAAGTATTATGTACACATTACAGCCGTGTTTGCTTAATTTTGCATTTAACTTTGCAATAGGAAAAGATATGCACACATTTCAACCGAATTTGTTTTATTCTCCTTACTTCATACAATGCGTTTGACTGAACTCATACTCGGTCACTTTTAATTATGAAAAATGTGGAAATGGAAAGCTATGAAAATAGTATTTTGCTATCAAAATTCTTCCTGTCTACTCACGTCACAGGATTCATCTGTGAAGTGTCTATTCCGTGCTCACTCATCTGAGCGCCCGTGATCGTCATGTAGCCAGGGTTTTCAATTGCAATATCGTCATTTTGTGTGTGGAACGATGCGTTGGAATATGGAACCTCCGTTGACTTTCGTCTGAAATTTAAATTTAAATTAGTCAGGTTCTAAAATTTAAATTAAAAATACATATATTATCACATGCTATACCTTGTTTGCTGTGTAATACAACCATTGCGAATATTTTTCTCTTACACATGTGTACGATAACATTTTGAGCGTTTTCATTGGCTTTAAATATTCTTTAACAGACCAATCGAATGACGTTATTTTGGTGAAATGACATCGTCAACATGAAATGGCGTCACGTTAGTCCACAATTTTTAGAATGTATCAGCAT
Organism: Congeria kusceri; assembly: GCA_027627225.1. NCBI lineage: Eukaryota > Metazoa > Mollusca > Bivalvia > Myida > Dreissenidae > Congeria > Congeria kusceri. The sequence goes on from CM051028.1 coordinate 8,810,472, forward strand.
GTTTTGGTTAAATTAGAAGGTGTTTTTTCGTTTAAAAGCATGTGAAAAAAAGATCTGACACTAGTTGTCGTTTCATATCATATTTGATTAAAATCGTCCAGGAAATTCGTTAGTAAGCTCTCCAAAAGGCTCGCTTACTAACAAAATTCCTGAACTCGTTTAATAAAATATGGTATGACATGACAACTCATGTCAGATTACATATCTCTCTTGTAGAAAATTACTAAGAAGGATCAAAGTATATACAATTTTCTAAAATAATTGCTCAGTTTTAAAGCTTTCGACCCTGAAGCATTCTTCGGTAAATCTGTACCTATTACATTTACTGAAGAAGGCCTCGATCAGGGTCGAAAGTTTAAAAACTGAGTCATTATTTGAGAAATTTAAAATATATAGCAAACGCCTTGAACACACCTGATATCATTACAATTTTTTATTTGTAATGTTATTATTATTATCATTATTTGTAACTATACTATTAATATTATTATTATTAAAATTGATTCAATGCATTTGCAATTTATTTTAATATGCGATTAATAACTATGGTATCTATCTATACCAATCTTCTCTTACACATAACGCAAATATCTTATAATACATGTACAAAGACAATCTGTTCGATTGTGTGCGCCGAAAACTAATGAATTGCTTCAAGATGAATCCGAGCTAGATCTAGTTAAATTAAATAACAAATGAAATGTAATTTTTATTATAAAATGTGTTTCCGAGCTAGAACTAGTTAAGTTCATTGACATGAATGTTGCAAAATGTGTATCAGAACTAGATCTAATGAAATTGATGGTTTGATTTAGTGTTTAATTCAACAAAATGTCTATCCGACTTCGAGTTCTAGTCGATTTCTATGACACATATAATTAAAAGTTATTGTGTTATTAAAACAAAATGTAGTTATTTTCGCTGACAATATATTTCAGTGTTTCATTCAACAAAACGTGTGTGTAGATATAGGTAAAATCAAATCAATGAAAATCGATTTTTAATTCAATGCAATGTGTATTTCATAAACACGTACGTACCTCTTGATGAATATAAACAATGCCACGGCACCAGCAATGCATACCACCAATGCAATGGCTATGCCAAACCCTATGCCAATCTTCGCCCCCGAGGAGCCACCGGCTGCGGCAACCTGGGACCCTATGCCACCTGGAATTTCTGTGGAATGAATAATGTATTAAAACAAATATAGTTGTACAGGCATATCCATTTCAGTATAAGGGAAAGCTCCAGTGTGAAAACAGCAAGGAATAATTGTAACACATGGTTGTATCCATGTTCATCTCGTATTCAGAGCAAATTAGCTGGGTGCTCCAACCTGCTCCTTTTTGTTCCTCAGCGCTGAACATATGGACTGGGTAACAAATATCCTGTTAAATATATATTAAAGGGACTTGTTGACAGATTTTCGTATTTTTTGAAAAATTGCAATTTAATGTCTTAACTGCAAAAATTAAAGCATCTGGAATAATTTAAAAAGAATATTTTATTTAAAAAAAACTTAAGAATAACAAGTCGCCTTTGCCGGGACTCGAACGCGGGACCTTTGAGAAAGTAATCTTATACGCTAACCGCTCGGCCGTTCGGACTTATAAATTCTGAATTGTATGTTTAACGCTATGTAAGCGATACACGTGTTTTTCAAAATACAGATGAAAAGCGTTACAAACGCTTTATACTTTCATCCATTTCAAAATGATGATTTTTCATTAACGACACTATATTTCCAATATATGCATTTGTCAGAAGTATTATTTCGCGTGTTTATATTTATATTTGTGATCTACGAACACAAATTTTGAAAATTGTCAAATTGTTCTTTTTTTTGCCAATATTCGATGACCGATGAAGATCACATGTGTACATAAATTAATTGAAATACTTTCAAACGTATTGCTTTAAAGGATTGATTTAAATTATAGGAAACAAAAGCACTGGTCCTTCTTCCGCCCTTTTGAACAGCACCCTGATGCTTTTCTAATCCTCGATCTCACCCTTTGTTATATACGGTAATATCTGATGAACATGTATTGAAAAATCCATTCCTCTGATTTATATTACATCCTTGCGTGGCACAATAAGCTTATAACGGTGTCAACATTATTAATTTCGGTTGCTGAAATAACGTGTAAATACATTATATTATTGTGTCACTTCAATCTCTTGTAGTTTAAATAATAGTAAACAGCTATGTCTTTTGATGACGACGTACATTACAGCACAATATAAAGTATTCGTGCTGGTGCATTATATATGTGATAGTTAAATATAGTATTTATCTAATTATGTCAATGTTTTCTAAAGCCTCAGTCAAACATTCTCGATTTTTCCTGCCGTTCTTGAGCGTCCAGAATCAAATATATCAAAAGACGGGACAATATTCTGATATTCGGGGCTCGAAATTCAATTTTTGTATCAAAATATCGAATATGTCCCGATAGCGTCCCGTCAGCGTCTCGACAGAGTCCCGACAGAGTACCGACAGCGTCCCGATTCTCCCGAATGCGATCCGACAGTGTCCCGACAGCGTCTAGACAGCATCCCGACATTCCCGAATTTTTTATTATTAGCGTTGTCGGGAGGCTGTCACGAGCCCTAATCGGGAAGCATTTATGGTGGACCGAACAAAGTTCTGTCCATAAATGACAAGCACAAACAAAAACGCACAAAACACACGCTTTACACCAGACTTGATATATGTATACATAATTGTTTATGTAATATCATTCCGTTCCACCGGATATTGTCCCGACACCGTACCGATACAGCCGAATCTATCCCGACAGAGTCCCGACTATACAAATTCGGCTGAGTCTCCCGAATGTTAAGAGACAACCTTAACTGTCGGGAGTCCTTTGCCGATCACGCCGATCGTGTCCCGATGATTCCCAATTCTCAGGACAACGTCTCGAAAGCGTCCAGACAGCTGCCGACAGCGTTCCGACAACGTTCGGACAGCGTCCCGATATTCCCGATTTTTGTACTTTTTGTATCGTTGCGCTGTCGGGACGCTGTCGGGGCCATAATCGTGAATGTGTAACTGAGGCATAACAGACTATAGAAACACCTTTGTAACAAATCTCCTAGCAGAGTTATCGTTCGTTGATCTCACCATACACCTCTGCAACGGGCTCAATGACACAAATCTTGTCAAAACGGAAAAATGTACTTAACGCAAAATAAAATTGATTGTTAGGACCACAAGCATTGCAGAATAAATGGAATTTAAATTATCATACATGGGGAAAAAATAATAATTTGTATTCCTATTATTGGAATTATTTGTATGCCCATTTACGCATATGCAATGAGTTCGCAGATGTAAACAAAATGGACAGATTGGAGTGTTCGCTGCGTTTGAATGTTATGACAATTTGAATAAAGCCGCGTGCATGAGTTGGGACTACATTCCAAACCTACTACAAAGGTGAATGGAACATAGCCGGTGTGCAAGCGATTGCTGTCTAAATAGTAAATACGAGTAAAAGTACCATTGACTGAAAATTTACATCTAGTACTCAAATTTAAAACATGACTACATGAATTTTAGTTTGATGCCTGGCAACTTGATGGAGAAATAATATAAGTACTCGTATATCATAAACCTGCACCAAATTGAGGCCATGCAGAATTCTATAACGTAATAATCATTAAAAAGATACCTTGAGTCTCTGTTGAATTACTTACATTAAACATGGCATATACGTTATTAACTGATTTTACCATACAAATGCCAAAACTAAATAAATAAATAATAATAATAATAATAATAATAATAATAATAAAGTAGTAGTAGTAGTAGTATTAGTAGTAGTATTAGTAGTAGTAGTAGTAGTAGTAGTAGTAGTAGTATTAGTAGTAGTAGTAGTAGTAGTATTAGTATTAGTATTAGTAGTAGTAGTAGTAGTAGTAGTAGTAGTAGTAGTAGTAGTAGTAGTAGTAGTAGTAGTAGTAGTAGTAGTAGTAGTAGTAGTAGTAGTACTTGTAGTACTTGTAGTAGTATTAATGATGATAATTAACAAAAACGAAACAGAAGAAGAAGAACAACAATTATATTCTTTTCTATTAAATTTTGACTAATGTAATTTATGCTCATACACAAATTGATATTTAATTCTTTATTTAATGTATTTTCATTTATATCGAATCATCAGTTTAAAGATATAATAAAGAACTGTGGATAATCAGTTTGGTGGTGTTTGATATATTTGTAAACAATGAATTACCAGCGCACAATCCTGTCGTTTGGTTCCAATATCCAGTGGCCAAGCATGTTACCATGGAAATCGTTTTGTTCTTCTCGTATGCACTGACTCCACCGCAAGAATATTCACAAGAAATACCTACTTTGAACGAACATTGCTCTGGTGGAATAAAGCCGTTTTCGATTATGTTAGCACATTTGATTTCTGAAAATAAAACAGCAATGGCCTCCATTAATTGCATGATAATTATGATGTTTGATACCTAATAATATCGCTCTTATTTTACGTATTATTAAATACAGTATAAATAATATACATGCTACGTGTATTGTGTCTGTGATTTTAATGAGTTCACAATCAGCCCGTTTCAAGTTATTTGTTTCGCATATTATCTCCATGGGACGTTCTGATATTCAGCAAATATAATTGGTTACTATTCTGTTTAAAATGAAAGTTGACATTTGCTTTAGTTTACTTTATCTTTTAATTATCGTTTTCTGCAACGTTTTATTCTGCGTGTATTTGTCATTATGTTTAATGTCAATGAATTATAAGATATATCATTTATGATTGTTTATATAACTATAAAGAATCCAAACATGTATACTTATTTTAAGAAATATAATATAACGAAGCATTGAATATAATTAAAAATATTTTAAGAGAAACCATTTATAAATTTCTAAAACAGCGTCAGTTTAGGATATTTATATATTACATGTTCAAAGTAGTTTTATTAACTCGTGGAATGAACAGTTAAATACATCCAGTCACATTGATGCAAGGACGATTTATCCCATCATCACACCTGCATTGACGAAATAACACCCGTGGGAAAAATTTAGCTGTATTCCACTTTCAAGTTGTTGAATACAGCAAACACGCGCATTATAATGACCTCATGTTGTTTATTTTTGTGACGTCATTTTAAGTTTTTAGTGGTAGGCAGTGATTTTCTATCGTTTATTCTCAAAATAAAGACAGAACATGATGGGATAAATAGATTACCAGGTAAGTGTCGAATACAGATACGTTTATTTACTCGGCAGGAAAACCTAAATCACTCGCCAAGGCTCGTGGTTTAGAATTTCTAAGCCTCGCTAAATAAACGTATCCTTATTCAACACTAACCTAGTAACTATTCTCTATATCTTTAGCATGTGCGTTTTGTTTTGTAGTTTTTGAAACTAATGTAAATTTTATTTACTTCCCTAATTTTGGCGAATAGAACAAACAAACTGACTCGAAAGTGTCTCAAAAAGCCAAAGGCTAAGGCTTATTTAGAAACAATCGAGCTAAAATAAATCGAGTATAGGTAAAGTAAACAAATTAAACAAAATGCGTAGAGTTAATAATCTTATATATATATATATATATATCCCTCCCTCCCTCCCTCCCTCCCTCCCTCCCTCCCTCCCTCCCTCCCTCCCTCCCTCCCTCCCTCCCTCCCTCCCTCCCTCCCTCCCTCCCTCCCTCCCTCCGTCCCTCCCTCCCTCTCATTCTCTCTCTCTCTCTCTCTCTCTCTATATATATATATATATATTATTATGTTCTCCTTCATATTTACATAAATAGTTTACAAATACGATTCCCGTTGTTTTATTTTTACTATCACTTTGTATAAATGGGTTGTAGTAGAAAAAGTGGTAGTATTAGCATTTTTTTATAAAATTACCTTTGAATAAATAATCTTTTACATTGTTGTCAGTTCTGAATAGCATTTATTTATGCACCTACAACCTACCTTGGCAAGCATTTTGAGGATACCATATAGTGTCTGTACCACATGTGACCTTCTCCGTTGTCTTTTTGTATCCAGCTTTGCACGTGTAGTCACACGGTGACCCAACGGTGTTCACGCATCCCGCAGTTACATCGCCATTGGTAATACTGCTGTAATCGATCGAACATGTTGGTGTCCCAGTTTCTGTAAACAACACACATTAAATAAGTCCAGTGATACAATTTGCGAACATAAATTATTATATATTTGAATATAAGATATATTAAGCACGTCTATTTAAGACATTTTATATGCAACACCTATCATGATTGTGGCCTCAGTATTTAATTGAAACATTACACTGTAATAGACTAATAGTTCACTTTAGCAAATGGTCATTCGTTTCAAATATATGTGATTACAACATCCATGTGTTTACAATGCTTTGTTTTGCACCTTTGTTTCTAGTCAATATAGTCAATATGGCTCTTGGTTTCCAACGTATCATCGATTTTAACAGTGTGTTCCTTTGATCATTTTGTCAAAATATAATTAGGTATGTGTTTTCAATTTATCCTACTCGATTAATATAATGACTTTTATGATGAATGTGCATTTATTTGAACACTTAGGTACAATAACTAGACCACTAGACCACGTACGTTGGCACAATGTACTGATACATCAGCAATGTAAAATGATATGGTAAGTAATGCATTTTGCCTTCGATTTAATGCCAAGCATATGCACCAATTACGTAAGATCAGGGGCAGGGGACACATAATTATAAGCCCAGGTATTATAATCAGGTGGTACACGTGTACCCCTAGGGCCAATTTCTCGAATTCTCTAAAGAAAAACGGGCTTACGTCGCATATGTCATCAGTCAAAGACAATTATTTTCAAGTTGATGTTACAACAAAAAGTTATTATTTATTGTTTTTATCTGGCATACAAGTTTAATTCAAAGTATATTATGCATTTACACTATTATTAACGCACGTTTTATATCAATATGACAATAGTAAGCTGGTAAAGCTTATCCTGTTATAACATACCTACGAAAAACACTTACTTATACAGAGTGTTTCCGTCTGTTTATCCCAACCATCGTTCAAGCACTGCACTGTCGACACCGATGCGTTCTTAAAGATGAATCCCTCCGGACATTGGTATGCACACACATCGTTCAGACGCCTGTTGCAGGTAGGGCTGATGATAACCTCGGTGGAGTCCCTCTGAACTATCACCGACCTGCATTTATATACTGAAGAGTAAAAGGAAAAACACATTATTGTGGTTATGATGGCATACTTCTGCATATGGTACCGTGTTAATTTTCAGTAAATTTTAATAAACGTTCATGTACTCATTCGATTAACATTTTTGACCGTCTAACTTAAATTTGTATCTGGTTATCAAGAACAAAAATCAAATTAGTGCATACTACTGTGTAAGATAATCGTATTTGTTTTTGTTGCAAAATTTTGTATCGCCGAAACATCGTTAGTTTTATTGAACAGAAACCTAGCTTGTGAACACATACCTAGTTTGTGTTCAATATAGATCTAATTATTATTATAATTAAATGTAAAAATAAGTAGATATAATTTTAATACATAATTTACACAAACATCTATTGTAATGGTTCACGTTTGTATTACCATTGGTACAGGATCGACCATCCTCCATGAGGTATTCGCCGGTGTTGCATTTGCACGTCCTATCTGTACTGCCCTTTGGCAAGCACAATGTGCTACAGTCACCCCGGCCGTTATTAGCCTGACATGCCTTGTTTACTAGAAATAACATAACATTAGAGAACATGCGTGCTTCTAACTGAAATACATTTTGTAATATGTTTACAACTGTCATTTATCTACTACGATAATGCTACGCTAGGTTTCTTTAAACAAGTTCATGCCGGAGATCAAACAGTAGTAATGCACCTATTAATATTTTCCCCCAGGGGGGTAGCGGCGGGCATATACGTGACTTTAGACTGAAAGCGATTTCCGACAGACGGGAAATCGACTCGCCGAATAATTCCGGGTCCCGGGAAATATACTTTGGTCAGATTATAGATCCCGGTAATATGGGCACCCTTTGATCCACCAAGCATCTCCCACTCAAGGGATTTAAAAAAATTGCTTGGCTCCAGGGTAGGGAATAATTAGACTCCCAAAAATTAAAATTAGTCAAACTTCCCTGGGTCAGACGGCCTCCCCCTCCCCCCGCCCCGTTATAGGTGCAACACAAAATTATACTATGCATTCATTGGCTAAATGAAAGGTCGTCAGAACGTGACCTTTTACTAGCTGTCTTCAGTTCCTAATGCGTAGCGTATTTAAGGATATGATTTTATTCTGATTTATCATTAGTATAACTGATGATAATTACATTCGCTTTAAACTCGAGAATAAAACAATAACCGCTTGACTGTTTTAGCTAATTCATTTGCCTGTTCTTGGTAAAGGTCTACACATTTTGCTAACTGCTTACCAAACCACATTAAAAAGGTGATACGATCATTAGTGTAACTTTTTTCACAAAACATGATAAGATACCTGGTTGTTTGTTAACCGAGTTTGTTTTGTAAATCCAGAGATCGGCTAGTCGACCAAGGCCTGTTCCGTATGACTTGGATTTTCCGTCTGTCATATTTTAGGCCACAACAGCGCTGCAGGCAACCATATGATTTATTACATAGAGAATATGCGTTGGTTTCCGTCGAATATCGATTTTAATTCACGAGTGATCATAGAAATTTATACTTTCAAGAGTGGCGCAGCCACGAGTTAAGTATATTTTGAATGCTCACGAGTGAATCAAAAATCAATATTCTACCAAACTCAACACATTTTATTTTTATTTTATGCTTAACAATGTGTTATTTTGGCATTTTCCGACATCTCGGTGAAGAAGTACCGTAGTTCCATTATCAAAGTGGTAATTTTAAACAGTGAATTACCAATGTTATTTTAACTGTTTTAAAACAGTGAATTACCAATTTATTTTCAATGATATTTCCCTATTAACCACCGGAAAGCTTAACATTAAAACAAATGTTTTTACCACAAATCGAATCAAAAATATATATGCGTTAATGGACAGGATCATATACGTGTACTTATGTGACTTGTTTATGTCACACGCGTAACGTGTAAACACTACAATTCTCGAAACGAATGCATTATGCATTATAATTATGATGTAAAATACGACGTACCATATTTATTATACTAGTGTTTGGTTTATCGATATATGCACAAAACAGTGTGTCGGTTTATAGGTAAACAACAGTGTAACACCGTTCAAAGGATGGAATGGATGGGCAAATTAAATCAATTTACCGACCACTAAATAAAATACCGACCACTTTTGCACATATAGTAATAATAATGAATGAAGAAGTTAGACTTATATCAAGTTATTGTTACACTGTTCGATTCATTTTTTGAAATCGTTTCACTATACACGTACATATATCTGGTCTAACTACGACATGTTGTATTGAGGCACTTACTCTTTTGAATAGTCTGTGTAGTAAATTAGGTCGCCGTCGACCGCAAGGTCGCGCATGACGACAATGGCAGATTGCGTCTCATTAATGATCGTACTGCAGTTAGTTCCATTTAAATTGCAGCGCTGTATTGTATTGAGATAGAATTCATTCCAGTATATCCAATTGTCTGAAATATATAAATATGTCGGATCGTGTCATAATAACATTCCTCACTATCAATTGTGGCTCTAAGAAATAATTAATAAGTCAACATTTTTCCTTTTTGCAAAAATAACTGTCATATTTTGAAATATTTTCCACAGAAAATGCGAATATATACAATATATAGTTTCAAATAAATTTCAAAATCTTACTAGCCATTGCCTATTTTGGCTACTTATTACGCATCCATAGAATATGCTTCACATCAAATTGTTTTACACCACCCTTCCACCCCAATGATTTATATTGACCATACTAAGGCGGTGTTTGCGGTTTTCAACATGTGCCTATAAAGTTGTGTCGGGTATTGAATCAAAGAACTCTTTAGTCGTTAATTTCTACAACTGATACAACGGGCATACCATTATCTTTTTTATTACGATCGTCGATAACGTTACAAGATTTGTATCGAGTGGTTCGTTCTATTTTATATTCGTGCAGTGTCATCAAACAAGCAACCAATGCCAATATGCATATATCGGAACATAAATATTAGCAACATAAATTCAGATATTCGTTACACATCACTTCAAAATAATCTTTTCATACTCTGGAAACAAAATAGTGCATTTTCCAACCTCGCCGTTAAATGATCTAGACATCACCTGATATATTACAAACGATCAAGCAAGTGCGAGTTAAATTTACACGGTGGTATCTATTTCATTCTCACTATACCCAATAGTAACATTTTGATTTCTATATATTATACTACGAGCACCAGCAAATGATATAACTAAGATATATTAGCACAATCTTACTGTTGTAATCTATGGCAACCCCATCTGGTGCGTCCAGATTCTTTAATAACTTCCTTACATCTGAACCATCCATGTTAGCCTCTGCTATGTAGGAATCTCGATTCGTACTCACCGAGTAATACATTTTTCTGATTGATATATGCAAAGGTATTAATAATAACTATATTTATCATGTATACAAATAGTAATTCATTTTATATGTAGTAAACACACAAACACTACATTATAACTTTGCAAATTGGTGCACATAATATTTATTCTTGTTTTTGTTTTCTAATTGCAGCAATGATTTAATGGCACAGTTTTTTTCGAGTGTATAGCATTACATCCAAATATGAACAGTAACTAAAACCTCATATGTACGTAAGTATAATATGCTACATTAATGCTGTTATTTGCTTTTCATTACGAATGGAGATCTTAAAAATATTGATGAATTGCCCAAGACAATTCATGGTCTATATTCTTTTATTGCTAACATTGCCGTCCGTTCCATTCATAAGGAAAGTTCAAATTTACAGATGAAATAGGCAATTTGGAAAAAAGAGTTATAGTATATCCTATACAGATTGTATATGACAGACACTTTGCCTTTGGATATAGACGCCATTTGTTTTTCAAAAACAATAAAGTAAGAGTAGTTATCTTTTTCTGACGCTTTTTAGAAAATTAAACATCATGCAGTTTGCCTTACCCTATACCCGGATGGACCGCAATTGATCCAATGCTGTCCAACAGAAAATCATCAACAAGGACTATGCTTTCGCCAGATGGAGTAAGTATACCCACATGCTGCTCCAAGCGGAAGGACTTGTCCAATGATGTGTAATAAATATTATCCGTCGTTTCATCTTTCGAAAACCGCCTAGCAATGCTTGTACCTGAGAATAAACTGGCATTGTTTGAAAAGAACTAAACAGAGTTTCAGTGAGAAGACATTCGGCATTAGTTTAAACGTATGTATTTTAGCTCAACTGCATAGAAAGTCTAAGGCTTATTGAGACAATCTCGAGTCCGTTTCCTGGGTAAAGTCAGTACTTGTTGTCTTTGGGGGGATTTTGAGAACGATCCCAAAGTGGGGATCGAACCCGGGACCTCTCAATCGCTAGGCGGACACCATATCCACTATGCCACCGCGACATGATAAACAACATTGGGCATTAACGACATCTTTGCATACCATATGATGTCAAAGCTGTTATGTTCAAATTGGTACACGTGATGATTCAGGAATAATTTATTTGGAAATGGGATATCATTGTTCCATTTTTTAAGCGCTTGACTGAGTTAGATTTTCGTGTTTAAAGTCAAAGACATGACTTTTACCTGTTCGACCGACTTCCTTTATGCCAGTACCATTCAGGAACGCACTGTAAACAACCGGGTTGTCACGTTCAGACCAAGTGATCCGTTTGGTATCCATGTCATAGAAGAGCCCATACACATAGGCAACGTCCTTCAGAGGAACTATACCCTGCTCGTTTGTATTCAAGTCAATCTGCATGACTTTGTTGAACGTTGTATCATAGACCAGGATGAAATCCACCGGCGAAAGCGCTACAAAACCACAAGCCGCATTTAAAGGTTGTATATATATTTTTGTGATAATATTCAATATTAACTGAACTTTTCACAACCATTAAAAATGCAATTGTAACGACGAACAAACAATAACACATTTTGCCTCGTACACCATGCAACATTTTTTAAGAAGACAATTGATAATCATGTTATCATGCTTGTTCAATTTATTTAAATTGTATTATACATGTGTCAAGGACAAGTGTTCTATAAAAAACAAATAAAAGAATGAATAAATGAAACAGATTACAAGAAAGGATGCGTTGAAGTTGGACAAGTTCCAAGCAAGTTTTAGGTAATAAAAGCTATCACTTACTCTTTACCACGCAACTATTATTTACTGCTGTGTATCCAGTGGTGCATTCACATTTTTTCGCGTATGTGGTTTCATCAGTGTGGTAGGAAATGCAGATCTGTTCACACCCACCATTAAGATAAGCACACACATCTATAACAAAAATAAAATATATTGACTATTATGTTTGCAAACTAATCCCAAACACATTTAAGGACTATGATTTCGTTGTTCTTTTCAATGTCAACGCGTACTTCAAATTCAAAATCTACCAGAGAATCAACTGAATATGACCTCATACAAGTACAAAAACTGTTCGCAATAATATTGAATAAGAGAATAATGAAACTCCAGAGATATCACCAGGAGAGAAATCATTTTAACATCCGTTGCTCCTTTATTTAAGGTACTTTATTTAAGGCAAGTTACCAATTGCCTGTACAACACAGGACAATACGCACAACACAACACACAACATAAAATGAATAAACCTGGGTCAGCGCCTTGGAACGGTCATTGCAAAGCATGGGGGGGGTGGGGTGGTGGAACCGGTTTGAAGCATGCCGAAACTCACACTTAGCCCAGAATTATTCACAACACAAACACTTGCAAATGAAATTTAACATCATAGCATTGCAATTCTAATTAAATAGTAATAAAATAGAATATAAATTCAATTGAATTACAATTTAATTACTCAATAATTTAATGTTCACGTGAGCAACATAATTGCAGCTTTATGAGGCACGATGAAATGATAAGTATCAGCCAAATCACTGCATATTCACGTGAATTAAAGACCTACAGGTCAAGAGACGACAATAAACACGTGAATGATAATACAGAACAGAACAGAACAGAATTTTATTACACATAAACATGGCATATAATAACACATATTGTAATAAACCGTAATTAAAGTTACCTTAATATTAAAACGACATAGAGGCAAGGCAACTACGATTGTATTTAGAATTGATCGGTGAGCGACAATGTTTCTTAAATTGTAAAGGTACTATGTAAACGAAAAAATGATTTTATAATGTACTATAAATCATATTAGATGATAGAAATGTGCTATACTAAGACATGTACAGTATTTAAAGGATAAATCATATAATACACATTTAGTTGTTTGATAAAAACAAATCAGAAAACATGTTTGAAACAATTATAAACCCAGGCAGGCATCAAACTGACGACTTAGGAGCCATACAATGAACTGACAGTAGACAGCGATTTAACCATTTGCGCTATTTTGGTCTTAAAGGTAAATTCTATAATTATGATTATACCGACAATTCTGACGTCAAAATGTAAACATGAAAAGGGCTAAACAAACAGGACCCATATTATATATTGATTATTTTCTCAGAATGCGAAAACTCTTTTCCAATTATATATACCTTATTTTAACCGTTATTATATGCTAGTTTAAATATCTTAATTTCAGATTTTTAAAAGAAATTACCCCCTTTGAAGCCCTTTTCGTTGTCATAGTCCCATTAATATATCATCAATGCTTCTCTTACCAGTTTCCATGCTTTGAATGCTTGCATCTAGCATCTTCATTGCCCTTGCACGCAAATTAAAGTATCCCGGATTGGTCGCCGTTGGGTTCAGCTTTGTAACTGATTTATAGTACGTCTGCGATGCGTTCCTAGCGTTCGGGTACATCCACTTGATATAACCCTGCATTTTTAATATTAACAGATTGATCATAGTGGATAGTGAAGTCCAGTGTTCTTCGATGGTGGTAAAGTTGGTGATATTATTTGATGTATAAACTATCAAGCCTATTTTGTGATACTAAATTATACTCTGTTAGGTTTATATAGATATTTAAATAACATTATACTGGCAGAGACGGATCATAATTTATTAACTACATCTATCATAAATTTCAAGTGCGTCCAAAATAGACTACTTGTATTTTATTGTTGTATAATATGTTCAGTCTACCAAACAAAGCTTACTGAAGTATAGAAACCATACCAAAAACACCGTAGTTAATTATTGTCCAACGTTTGTGTTGCAACAGGAAAATGACTAACAATGACCTGTATTGTTGATACTAGATATATTTGTGAATGTAAGGATAACAGTTACACCAACCTTATACACTGCTAGAAAGGACGTGGACTGATCAATCCTGTTATTTAGTAGCGCCAAACTGTTACCGTATACCGTCATCTGGTAGAGGTCCGTGCTTGAAG
>CM051028.1:8835000-8837500 GCA_027627225.1 Congeria kusceri
TCTGTGACTGTCGGTGACTGTCGGTGACTGTCTGTGACTGTCTGTGACTGGCTGTGAATTTCTGTGACTGTCTGTGACGGTCTGCGACTGTCTGTGACTGTCTCCGACTGTCTGTGACTGTCTGTGACTGTCTGTCTGTCTGTCTGTCTGTTTGTCTGTCTGTCTGTCTGTCTGACTGTCTGTCTGTGTCTGCCTGTGTCTGCCTGTGATTGTCTATGACTGTCTGTGACGATATGTGACTGTCTGTGACGGTCTGTGACTGTCTCCGTCTGTCTGTGACTGTCTGCGACTGTCTGTGACTGTCTGTGACTGTCTGTGACTGTCTGTGACTGTCTGAGACTGTCTGTGACTGTCTGTCTGTCTGTCTGTCTGTCTGTCTGTCTGTCTGTCTGTCTGTATGTCTGTCTGTCTGTCTGTCTGTATGTCTGAGACTGTCTGTCTGAGACTGTCCGACTGAGACTGTCCGTCTGAGACAGTCCGTCTGAAACAGTCCGTCTGAAACTGTCCATTCGAGACTGTCCGACTGAGACTGTCCGTCTGAGACTTTGTGTCTGAGACTGTCCGTCTGAGACTGTCTGTCTGAGACTGTCCGTCTGAGACTGTCTGTCTGAGACTGTCCGTCTGAGACTGTCTGTCTGAGTCTGTCCTTCTGAGACTGTCTGTCTGTGACTGTCCGTCTGAGACTGTCTGTCTGAGACGGTCCGTCAGAGACTGTCTGTCTGTCTGTCTGTGACTGTCTGTCTGTCTGTGAGTGTCTGTCTGTCTGTGACTGTCTGTCTGTCTGTGACTGTCTGCCTGTCTGTGACTGTGTGTCTGTGACTGTCTGTCTGTGACTGTCTGTGTCTGTCTGTAACTGTCTGTGTCTGTCAGTGACTGTCTGTGACTGTCTGTGACTGTCTGAGACTGTCTGTGACTGTCTCTGACTGCCTGTGTCTGTCTTTGACTGTCTGTGACTGTCTCTGACTGTCTGCGTCCGTCTCTGACTGTCTGTGACTGTCTGTGACAGTCTGTCTGTCTGCCTGTCTGTGTGTCTGTCTGTTTGTCTGTCTGTCTGTTTGACTGACTGTCTGTCTGTTTGTCTGTCTGTGTCTGCCTGTGTCTGCCTGTGATTGTCTAAGACAGTCTGTGACTGTCTGTGACTGTCTGTGGCTGAATGTGACTGTCTTTGACTGTCTGTGACTGTCCGTGACTGTTTGTGACTGTCTGTGACTGTCAGTCTGTCTGTCTGTCTGTCTGTCTGTCTCTCTGTCAGTCTGCCTGTCTGTCTGTCTGTATTTCTGTCTGTCTGTCTGTGTCTGCCTGTGTCTGCCTGCGATTGTCTATGACTGTCTGTGACTGTCTGTGACTGTCTGTGGCTGTCTGTGACTGTCTGTGACTGTCTGCGACTGTCTGTGACTGTCTGTGACTGTCTGTGACTGTCTGTGACTGTCCGTGACTCTTTGTGACTGTCTGTGACTGTCTGTCTGTCTGCCTCTCCGTCTGTCTCTCTGTCTGTCTATGTGTCTGTCTGTCTGTCTTTCTGTCTGTCTGAGACTGTCTGCCTGAGACTGTCCATCTGAGACTGTTTGTCTGAGACTGTCCGACTGAGACTGTCTGTCAGAGACAGTCCGTCTGAGACTGTCTGTCTGAGTCTGTCCGTCAGAGACTGTCTGTTTGAGACTGTCCGTCTGAGACTGTCTGTCTGTCTGAGACGGTCCGTGAGACTGTCTGTCTGTCTGTCTGTGACTGTCTGTCTGTCTGTGACTTTCTGTCTGTCAGTAACTGTCTGTCTCTCTGTGACTGTCTGTTACCTTCTGTGAACTTCTGTGACTGTATGTGACTGTCTGTGACTGCCTGTGACTGTCTGTGACTGTCTGTGACTGTCTATGACTGTCTGCGACAGTCCGTGCCTGTGTGATTGTCTGTGACAGTCTGTCTGTCTGTGATTGTCTGTCTGTCTGTGACTGTATGTCTGTCTGTGTCTGTATGTCTGTGACTGTCTGTGTCTGTCTGTGACTGACTGTGACTGTCTGAGACTGCCTGCGACTGTCTGTGACCGTCTGTGGCTGTCTGTGACTGTCTGTGACTGTCTATGTCTGTCTGTGACTGTCTATGACTGTCTATGTCTGTCTCTGACTGTTTGTGAATGTCTGTGCCTGTCTGTGACTGTCTGTGACTGTCTGCGACAGTCTGTGACTGTCTGTGACTGTCTGTGACAGTGTGTGACTGTCTGTCTTTCTGTCTGTATGTCTGTTTGTCTGTCAGTCTGTCTGTCTGTCTATTTGTCTGTCTGTCTGTGTCTTCCTGTGTCTGCCTGTGTCTGCCTGTGATTGTCTGTGACTGTCTGTGACTGTCTGTGAATGTCTGTGACTGTCTGTGACTGTCTGTGACTGTCTGTGACTGTCTGTGACTGTCTGAGACTGTCTGTGACTGTCCGCGACTGTTTGTGACAGTCTGTGACTGTCTATCTGTCTGTCTGAGACTGTCAGTCTGTCTGTCTGTCTGTCTGTCTCTCTGTCTG
>CM051028.1:8905000-8907500 GCA_027627225.1 Congeria kusceri
ACTGTCTGTCTGTCTGTGACTGTCTGTCTCTCTGTGACTGTCTGTCTGTCTGTGATTGTCTGTCTGTGACTGTCTGTGTCTGTCTGTGACAGACTGTGATTGTCTGTGACTGTCTGTGACTGTCTGTGACAGTTTGTGACTGTCTTTGACTGTCTGTGACGGTCTACGACTGTCTGTGACTGTCTCTGACTGTCTGTGATTGTCTGTCTGTCTGTCTGTCTGTCTGTTTGTATGTCTGTCTGTCTGTCCGTCTGTCTGTCTGTCAGTCTGTGTCTACCTGAACCTGCCACTGATTGACTATGACTGTCTGTGACTGTATGTGACCATCTGTGACCGTCTGTGACTGTCTGTGACTGTCTGTGACTGTCTGGGACTGTTTGTGACTGTCTATCACTGTCTGTGTCTGTCTGTCTGTCTGTCTGTGTCTGCCTGTGTCTGGCTGTGACTGTCTGAGACTGTCTGTGACTGTCCGTGACCTTTGTGACTGACTGTGACTGTCATTGACTGTCTGTCTGTATGTCAGTCTCTCTGTCTGTCTGTCTGTCTGTCTGTCAGTCTATCTGTCTGTCTGTATGTGTCTGCCTGTGTCTGCCTGTGATTGTCCATGACTGTCTGTGACTGTCTGTGACTGTCTGTGACTGTCTGTGACTGTATATGACTGTCTGTGACTGTCTGTGACTCTCTGCGACTGTCTGTGACTGTCTGTGACTGTCTGTGACTGTCTGACACTCTCTGTGACTGTCCGCGACTGTTTGTGACAGTCTGTGACTATCTGTCCGGCTGTCTGTCTGTCTATCTCTCTGTCTGTCTGTCTGTCTGTCTCTCTGTCTGTCTGTGTGTGTGTGTGTGTCTGTCTGTCTGTCTGTCTGTCTGTCTGTCTGTCTGTCTGTCTGTCTGTCTGTCTGTCTGTCTGTCTGTCTGTCTGTCTGTCTGTCTGTCTGTCTGTCTGTCTGCCTGTCTGTCTGTCTGTCTGTCTGTCTGTCTGTCTGTCTGTCTGTCTGTCTGTCTGAGACTGTCTGTCTGAGACTGTCCGTCTGAGACTGTCCGTCTGAGCCTGTCCGTCTGAGACTGTCCGTCTGAGACTGTGTGTCTGAGACTGTCCGACCGAGACTGTCTGTCTGAGTCTGTCCGTCTGAGACTGTCTGTCGGAGACTGTCCGTCGGAGACAGTCTGTCTGAGACGGTCCGTCTGAGACTGTCTGTCTGTCTGTCTGTGACTGCCTGTCTGATTGTGAGTGACAGTCTTTCTGTGACTGTCTGTCTGTCTGTGACTGTCTGTCTGTCTGTGACTGTCTGTCTGTCTGTGACTGTCTGTCTGTCTGTGACTGTCTGTCTGTGACTGTCTGTGTCTGTGTGTGACTGTATGTTTCTGTCTCTGTCTGTCTGTGACAGTCTGAGACTGTCTGTGTCTGTCTGAGACTGTCTGTGTCTGTCTGTAACTGTCTGTCTGTCTCTCTCTCTGTCTGTCTGTCTGTGTGTTTGCCTATATGCCTGTCTGTCTGTCTGTCTGTCTGTCTATCTGTCTGTCTGTCTGTCTGTCTGCGACTGTCTGTCTGAGTTTGTCCGTCTGAGACTGTCTGTCTGAGACTGTCAATCTGAGACTGTATGTCTGTCTGAGACTGTCAGTCTGAGAATGTCTGTCTGTCTGTGACTATCTGTCGGTCTGTGACTGTCTGTCTGTCTGTGACTGTCTGTCAGTCTCTGAGATTGTCTGTGACTGTCTGTTTCTGTCTGGGACTGTCTGTGACTGTCTGTGACAGTCTTCGACTGTCTGTGACTGTCTGTGACTGTCTGTGACTGTCTGTGACTGTCTGTGACTGTATGTGACTGTCTGTGACAGTCTGAGACTGTCTGTGACTGTCCGTGACTGTTTGTGACTGTCTGTGAATGTCTGACTATCTGTCTGTCTCTCTGTCTTTCTGTCTGTCTGTTTGTCTGTCTGTCTGTGTGTCTGTCTGTCTGTCTGCCTGTTTGTCTGTCTGTCTGTCTGTCTGACTGTCTGTCTGTCTGTCAGTCTGTCTGTCTGTCTGTGACTGTCTGTCTGAGACTGTCCGTCTGTGACTGACCGTCTGAGGCTGTCCGTCTGAGACTGTCCGTCTGAGTCTGTCTGTCTGAGACTGTGTGTCTGAGACTGTCCGTCCGAGACTGTCCTTCTGAGACTGTCTGTCTGATACTGTCCGTCTGAGACTCTCTGTCTGTCTGAGACTGTCCGTCTGAGACTGTCTGTCTGATACTGTCCGTCTGAGACTGTCTGTCTGAGTCTGTCCGAGACTGTCTGTCGGAGACTGTCCGTCTGAGCCTGTCTGTCTGTCTGAGGCGGTCCGTCTGAGACTGTCTGTCTGTCTGTGACTGTCTGCCTGTCTGTGAGTGTCTGTCACTCTGTGACTGTCTGTCTGTGACTGACTGTGTCTGTCTGTGACTGTCTGTGACTGTCTGTGTCTGACTGTGACTGTCTGTGATTGTATGTGACTGTCTGAGACTGTCTATCACTGTCTGTGACT
>CM051028.1:8917500-8925000 GCA_027627225.1 Congeria kusceri
TGTCTGTCTGTCTGTCTGCGTCTGCCTGTTTCTGCCTGTGATTATCTATGACTGTCTGTGATTGTCTGTGACTGTATGTGACGGTCTGTGACTGTCTGTGACTGGCTCCGACAGTCTTTGACTGTCTGTGACTGTCTGTCTGTCTGTCTGTCTGTCTGTTTGTATGTCTGTCTGTCTGTCTGTCTGTGAGTGTCTGTCTGTCTGTGACTGTCTGTCTGTCTGTGACTCTCTGTCTGTCTGTGACTGTCTGTCTGTCTGTGACTGTCTGTCTGTCTGTGACTGTCTGTCTGTGACTGTCTATGTCTGTGTGTGACTGTATGTGTCTGTCTGTGTCTGTCTGTGACAGTCTGAGACTTTCTGTGTCTGTCTGTCACTCTCTGTGTCTGTCTGTGACTGTCTGTCTATCTGTCTCTCTGTCTGTCTGTCTGTCTGTCTGTGTCTTTGCCTGTATGCCTGTCTGTCTGTCTGTCTGCCTATCTGTATGTTGTCTCTCTGTCTGTCTGAGACTGTCTGTCTGAGTTTGTCCGTCTGAGACTGTCTATCTGAGACTGTCCGTCTGAGATTGTATGTCTGTCTGTGTCTGTCTGTCTGTGACTGTCTGAGTCTGTCTGTGACAGACTATGACTGTCTGTGACTGTCTGTGACTGTCTGTGACTGTCTGTGACTGTCTGTGACTGTCTTTGACTGTCTGTGACGGTCTATGACAGTCTGTGACTGTCTCTGACAGTCTGTGACTGTCTGTCTGTCTGTTTGTCTGTCTGTCTGTCTGTCCGTCTATCTGTCTGTCAGTCTGTGTCTGCCTGTGCCTGCATCTGATTGCCTATGACTGTCTGTGACTGTCTGTGACTGTATGTGACCGTCTGTGACTGTCTGTGACTGTCTGTGAATGTCTGTGACTGTCTGCGACTGTCTGTGATTGTCTGTGACTGTCTGTGACTGTCTGTGACAGTCTGTGACTGTATGTGACTGTTTGTGACTGTCTGTGTCTGTCTGTGAGAGTCTGTGACTGTCTGTGACTGTCTGTGACTGTCCGTGACTATTAGTGACAGTCTGTGACTGTCTGTCTGTCTGTCTGTCTGTCTGTCTGATTGTCTGCCTGTCTGTCTGTCTGTCTGTCTGTCTGTCTGTCTGTCTGTCTGTCTGTCTGCCTGTCTGAGACTGTCTGTCTGAGACTGTCCATCTGAGACTGTCCGTCTGAGACTGTCTGTCTGAGAATGTCCGTCTGAAACTATCTGTATGAGACTGATTGTCTGAGACTGTCTGTCTGAGTCTGTCCGTCTGAGACTGTCTGTCTGCGACTGTCCGTCTGAGACTGTCTGTCTGTCTGTCTGTGACTGTCTGTCTGTCTGCGTGTGTCTGTCTGTCTGTGACTGTCTGTCTGTCTGTGACTGTCTGTCTGTCTGTGACTGTCTGTCTGTCTGTGACTGTCCGTCTGTGACTGTCTGTGTCTGGGTGTGACTGTCTGTGTCTGCCTGTGTCTGTCTGTGTCTGTCTGTGACTGTCTGTGACTGTCTCTGACTGTCTGTGACGACTGTCTGTGACTGTCTCTGACACTCTGTGACTGTATGTTTCAGTCTGTCTGTCTGTCTGTCTGTTTGTCTCTCTGTCTGTATGTCTGTCTGTCTGTCTGCCTGTGTCTGCCTGTGATTGTCTATGACTGTCTGTGACTGTCTGTGACTATCTGTGATTGTCTGTGACTGTCTGTGACTGTCTGTGACTGTCTGTGACTTTCTGTGACTGTCTGTGACTGTCTGTGACTGTCTGTGACTGTCCGTGACTGTCTGTGATTGTCCGAGACTGTTTGTGACTGTCTGCGTCTGGCTGTCTGTCTGTCTGTCCGTCTGTCTCTCTGTCTGTCTGTCTGTCTGTCTGTCTGTCGGTCGGTCTGTCTGTCTGTCTGTCTGTCTGTCTGACTGTCTGTCTGTCTGTCTGTCTGTCTGTCTGTCTGTTTTTCTCTCTGTCTGATACTGTCTGTCTGAGATTGTCTGTCTGAGACTGTCTGTCTGAGACTGTCCGTCTGAGACTGTCTGTCTGAGACAGTCCGTCTGAGACTGTCTGTCTGAGTCTGTCCGTCAGAGACTGTCTGTCTGAGACTGTCTGTCTGTCTGAGACGGTCCGTCTGAGACTGTCTGTCTGTCTGTGACTGTCTGTATGTCTTTGACTGTCTGTCTGTGACTGTCTGTCTGTCTGTGACTGTCTGTATGTGACTGTCTCTGTCTGTCTGTGACTGTATGTGTCTGTTGTGTCTGTCTGATACTGTCTGTTAATGTCGGTGACTGTCTGCGACTGTCTGAGACTGTCTATGACTGTCTGTGACTGTCTGTGACTGTCTGTGACTGTCTGTGACTGTCTTTGACTGTCTGTGACAGTCTCTGACTGTCTGCGACTGTCTGTGACTGTCTGTCTGTCTGTCTGACTGTTTGACTGTCTTTCTTTCTGTCTGTCTGTCTGTCTGTCTGTGTCTGCCTGTGTCTGCCTCTGATTATCTATGACTGTCTGTGACTGTCTGTGACTGTATGTGACGGTCTGTGAATGTCTGTGGCTGTCTCCGACTGTCTTTGACTGTCTGTGACTGTCTGTCTGTCTGTCTGTTTGTATGTCTGTCTGTCTGTCTGTCTGTGTCTGCCTGTGTCTGCCTGTGATTGTCTGTGACAGTCTGTGACTGTCTGTGACTCTCGGTGACTGTTTGTGACTGTCTGTGACTGTCTGTGACGTTCTGAGACTTCCTGTGACTGTCCGAAACTGTTTGTGACTGTCTGTGACTGAATGCCTCTCTGTCTGTCTGTCTGTCAGACTGTCTGAGTGTGTGTCTGCCTGTCTGCCTGTCTGTCTGTAAGTCTGTTTGTCTGTTTGTCTGTTTGTCTGTCTGTCTGTCTGTCTGTCTGAGACTGTCTGTCTGAGACTATCCGTCTGAACTGTCCGTCTGAGACTTTCCGTCTGAGACTGTCCGTCTGAGACTGTCCGTCTGAGACAGTGTGTCTGAAACTGTCCGTCTGAGACTGTCTGTCTGAGACTGTCTGTCTGAGACTGTATGTCTGAGACTGTCCGTCTGAGACTGTCTGTCTGAGTCTGTCTGTCTGAGACTGTCTGTCTGAGACTGTCAGTCTGAGACAGTCTGTCTGTCTGAAACGGTCCGTCTGAGACTGTCTGACTGTCCGTCTGTGACTGTCTGTCTGTCTGTGAGTGTCTTTCTGTGACTGTCTGTCTGTCTGTGTCTGTCTGTCTGTCTGTGACTGTCTGTCTGTCTGTCTGTCTGAGTCTGCCTGTGTCTGCCTGTGATTATCTATGACTGTCTGTGACTGTCTGTGACTGTATGTGACGGTCTGTGACTGTCTGTGACTGTCTCCGACTGTCTTTGACTGTCTGTGACTGTCTGTCTGTCTGTCTGTTTGTATGTCTGTCTGTCTGTCTGTCTGTGTCTGCCTGTGTCTGCATGTGATTGTCTGTGACTGTCTGTGACTGTCTGTGACTGTCTGTGACTGACTGTGACTGTCTGTGACTGTCTGAGACTGTCTGTGACTGTCTGTGACTGTTTGTGACTGTCTGTGACTATCTGTGACTGTCTGTGACTGTCTGTTTGTCTGTCTGAGACTGTCCGTCTGAGACTGTCCGTCTGTGACTGTCCGTCTGAGACTGTCCGTCTGAGACTGTCCGTTTGAGACTGTCCGTCTGAGACTGTCCGTCTGAGAATGCGTGCCTGAGACTGTCCGTCTGAGACTGTCTGTCTGAGACTGTCCGTCTGAAACTATCTGTCGGAGTTTGATTGTCTGAGTCTGTCTGTCTGAGTCTGTCCGTCTGAGACAGCCTGTCAGAGACTGTCCGTCTGAGACTGTCCGTCTGTCTGTCTGTGACTGTCTGTCTGTCTGCGTGTGTCTGTCTGTCTGTGACTGTCTGTCTGTCTGTGACTGTCTGTCTGTCTGTGACTGTCTGTCTGTCTGTGACTGTCCGTCTGTGACTGTCTGTGTCTGGGTGTGACTGTCTGTGTCTGCCTGTGTCTGTCTGTGTCTGTCTGTGACTGTCTGTGACTTTCTCTGACTGTCTGTGACTGTCTGTGACTGTCTGTGACTGCCTGTGACTGTCTCTGACACACTGTGACTGTATGTTTCAGTCTGTCTGTCTGTCTGTCTGTCTGTCTCTCTGTCTATATGTCTGTCTGTCTGTCTGCCTATGTCTGCCTGTGATTGTCTATGACTGTCTGTGACTGTCTGTGACTGTCTGTGATTGTCTGTGACTGTCTGTGACTGTCTGTGAGTGTCTGTGAGTGTCTGTGACTGTCTGTGACTGTCTGTGACTGTCTGTGACTGTCTGTGACTTTCTGTGACTGTCTGTGATTGTCCGTGACTGTTTGTGACTGTCTGTGTCTGTCTGTCTGTCTGTCTGTCCGTCTGACTCTCTGTCTGTCTGTCTGTCTGTCTGTCTGTCGGTCGGTCTGTCTGTCTGTCTGTCTGTCTGTTTGTCTGTCTGTCTGTCTGTCTGTCTGTCTGTCTGTCTGTCTGTTTTTCTGTCTGTCTGAGACTGTCTGTCTGAGACTGTCCGTCTGAGACTGTCTGTCTGAGACTGTCCGTCTGAGACAGTCTGTCTGAGACAGTCCGTCTGAGACTGTCTGTCTGAGTCTGTCCGTCAGAGACTGTCTGTCTGAGACTGTCTGTCTGTCTGAGACGGTCCGTCTGAGACTGTCTGTCTGTCTGTCTGTTACTGTCTGTATGACTTTGACTGTCTGTCTGTGACTGTCTGTCTGTCTGTGACTGTCTGTATGTGACTGTCTGTGTCTGTCTGTGACTGTATGTGTCTGTTTGTGTCTGTCTGATACTGTCTGTGATTGTCGGTGACTGTCTCCGACTGTCTGAGACTGTCTATGACTGTCTGTGACTGTCTGTGACTGTCTGTGACTGTCTGTGACTGTCTGTGACTGTCTTTGACTGTCCGTGACTGTCTCCGACTGTCTGTGACTGTCTGTGACTGTCTGTCTGTCTGTCTGTCTGTCTGTCTGTCTGTCTGACTGTTTGTCTGTCTTTCTGTCTGTCTGTCTGTCTGTCTGTCTGTATGTGTCTGCCTGTGTCTGCCTGTGATTATCTATGACTGTCTGTGACTGTCTGTGACTGTATGTGACGGTCTGTGACTGTCTGTGACTGTCTCCGAATGTCTTTGACTGTCTGTGACTGTCTGTCTGTCTGTTTGTATGTCTGTCTGTCTGTCTGCCCGTCTGTGTCTGCCTGTGTCTGCCTGTGATTGTCTGTGACAGTCTGTGACTGTCTGTGACTGTCTGTGACTGTTTGTGACTGTCTGTGACTGTCTGTGACTTTCTGAGACTGCCTGGGACTGTCCGAAACTGTTTGTGACTGTCTGTGACTGTCTGCCTCTCTGTCTGTCTGTCTGTCAGACTGTCTGAGTGTGTGTCTGTCTGTCTGTCTGTCTGTAAGTCTGTCTGTCTGTTTGTCTGTTTGTCTGTCTGTCTGTCTGTCTGTCTGTCTGAGACTGTCTGTCTGAGACTATCCGTCTGAACTGTCCGTCTGAGACTGTCCGTCTGAGACTTTCCGTCTGAGACTGTCCGTCTGAGACAATCCGTCTGAGACTGTGTGTCTGTAACTGTCCGTCTGAGACTGTCTGTCTCAGACTGTCCGTCTGAGACTGTATGTCTGAGACTGTCCGTCTGAGACTGTCTGTCTGAGTCTGTCTTTCTGAGACTGTCTGTCTGAGACTGTCCGTCTGAGACTGTCTGTCTGTCTGAAACGGTCCGTCTGAGACTGTCTGACTGTCTGTCTGTGACTGTCTGTCTGTCTGTGAGTGTCTGTCTGTGACTGTCTGTCTGTCTGTGTCTGTCTGTCTGTCTGAGACTGTCTGTCTGTCTGTGTCTGTATGTCTGTGAATGTCTGTGTCTGTCTGTGACTGTCTGTGACTCTATTAGACTGTCTGCGACTGTCTGAGACTGCCTGTGTCTGTCTGTGACTGTCTGTGATTGTCTATGACTGTCTGTGACTGTGTGTGACTGTCTGTGGCGGTCTCTGACTGTTTGTGACTGTCTGTGACTGTCTGTGACTGTCTGTGACTGTCTGTGACTGTCTGTGACTGTCTGTGACTGTCAGTCTGTCTGTCTGTCTGTCTGTCTGTCTGTCTAACTGTCTCTCTGTATGTGTCTGCCTGTGTCTGCCTGTGATTGTCCATGACTGTCAGTGACTGTCTGTGACTGTCTGTGACTGTCAATGACTGTATGTGACTGTCTGTGACTGTCTGTGACTGTCTGTGACTGTCTGTGACTGTCTGTGACTGTTTGAGACTGTCTGTGACTGTCCGCGACTGTTTGTGACAGACTGTAACTGTCTGTCTGTCTGTCTGTCTGTCTGTCTGTCTGTCTGTCTGTCTGTCTCTCTGTCTGTCTGCCTGTCTGTCTGTCTGTCTCTCTGTCTGTCTGTGTTTGTGTGTGTGTGTCTGTCTGTCTGTCTGTCTGTCTGTCTGTCTGTCTGTCTGTATGTCTGTCTGTCTGCGTCTGCCTGTTTCTGCCTGTGATTATCTATGACTCTCTGTGATTGTCTGTGACTGTATGTGACGGTCTGTGACTGTCTCCGATTGTCTTTGACTGTCTGTGACTGTCTGTCTGTCTGTCTGTCTGTTTGTATGTCTGTCTGTCTGTCTGTCTGTCTGTGAGTGTCTGCCTGTCTGTGACTGTCTGTCTGTCTGTGACGCTCTGTCTGTCTGTGACTGTCTGTCTGTCTGTGACTGTCTGTCTGTCTGTGACTGTCTGTCTGTGACTGTCTATGTCTGTGTGTGACTGTATGTGTCTGTCTGCGTCTGTCTGTGACAGTCTGAGACTTTCTGTGTCTGTCTGTGACTCTCTGTGTCTGTCTGTGACTGTCTGTCTGTCTGTCTCTCTGTCTGCCTGTCTGTGTGTTTGCCTGTATGCCTGTCTGTCTGTCTGTCTGCCTATCTGTCTGTTGTCGGTCTGTCTGTCTGAGACTGTCTGTCTGAGTTTGTCCGTCTGAGACTGTCTATCTGAGACTGTCCGTCTGAGATTGTATGTCTGTCTGTGACTGTCTGTCTGTGACTGTCTGAGTCTGTCTGTGACTGTCTGTGACTGTCTGTGACTGTCTGCGACTGTCTGTGACTGTCTGTGACTGTCTGTGACTGTCTGTGACTGTCTGTGACAGTCTGTGACTGTATGTGACTGTTTGTGACTGTCTGTGTCTGTCTGTGACTGTCTGTGACTGTCTGTGACTGTCCGTGACTATTTGTGACAGTCTGTGACTGTCTGTCTGTCTGTCTGTCTGTCTGTCTGTCTAAGTGTCTGCCTGTCTGTCTGTCTGTCTGTCTGTCTGCCTGTCTGAGACTGTCTGTCTGAGACTGTCCGTCTGAGACTGTCCGTCTGAGACTGTCAGTCTGAGAATGTCCGTCTGAGACTGTCTGTCTGAGACTGTCCGTCTGAGACTGTCTGTCTGAGTCTGTCCGTCTGATACTGTCGGTCTGAGACTGTCCATCTGAGATTGTCTGTTTGTCTGAGACGGTCCG
>CM051028.1:8930000-8932500 GCA_027627225.1 Congeria kusceri
TGTCTGAGACTGTCTGTGACTGTCCGTGACCTTTGTGACTGACTGTGACTGTCATTGACTGTCTGTCTGTATGTCAGTCTCTCTGTCTGTCTGTCTGTCTGTCTGTCAGTCTATCTGTCTGTCTGTATGTGTCTGCCTGTGTCTGCCTGTGATTGTCCATGACTGTCTGTGACTGTCTGTGACTGTCTGTGACTGTCTGTGACTGTATATGACTGTCTGTGACTGTCTGTGACTCTCTGCGACTGTCTGTGACTGTCTGTGACTGTCTGTGACTGTCTGACACTCTCTGTGACTGTCCGCGACTGTTTGTGACAGTCTGTGACTATCTGTCCGGCTGTCTGTCTGTCTATCTCTCTGTCTGTCTGTCTGTCTGTCTCTCTGTCTGTCTGTGTGTGTGTGTGTGTCTGTCTGTCTGTCTGTCTGTCTGTCTGTCTGTCTGTCTGTCTGTCTGTCTGTCTGTCTGTCTGTCTGTCTGTCTGTCTGTCTGTCTGTCTGTCTGTCTGTCTGCCTGTCTGTCTGTCTGTCTGTCTGTCTGTCTGTCTGTCTGTCTGTCTGTCTGTCTGAGACTGTCTGTCTGAGACTGTCCGTCTGAGACTGTCCGTCTGAGCCTGTCCGTCTGAGACTGTCCGTCTGAGACTGTGTGTCTGAGACTGTCCGACCGAGACTGTCTGTCTGAGTCTGTCCGTCTGAGACTGTCTGTCGGAGACTGTCCGTCGGAGACAGTCTGTCTGAGACGGTCCGTCTGAGACTGTCTGTCTGTCTGTCTGTGACTGCCTGTCTGATTGTGAGTGACAGTCTTTCTGTGACTGTCTGTCTGTCTGTGACTGTCTGTCTGTCTGTGACTGTCTGTCTGTCTGTGACTGTCTGTCTGTCTGTGACTGTCTGTCTGTGACTGTCTGTGTCTGTGTGTGACTGTATGTTTCTGTCTCTGTCTGTCTGTGACAGTCTGAGACTGTCTGTGTCTGTCTGAGACTGTCTGTGTCTGTCTGTAACTGTCTGTCTGTCTCTCTCTCTGTCTGTCTGTCTGTGTGTTTGCCTATATGCCTGTCTGTCTGTCTGTCTGTCTGTCTATCTGTCTGTCTGTCTGTCTGTCTGCGACTGTCTGTCTGAGTTTGTCCGTCTGAGACTGTCTGTCTGAGACTGTCAATCTGAGACTGTATGTCTGTCTGAGACTGTCAGTCTGAGAATGTCTGTCTGTCTGTGACTATCTGTCGGTCTGTGACTGTCTGTCTGTCTGTGACTGTCTGTCAGTCTCTGAGATTGTCTGTGACTGTCTGTTTCTGTCTGGGACTGTCTGTGACTGTCTGTGACAGTCTTCGACTGTCTGTGACTGTCTGTGACTGTCTGTGACTGTCTGTGACTGTCTGTGACTGTATGTGACTGTCTGTGACAGTCTGAGACTGTCTGTGACTGTCCGTGACTGTTTGTGACTGTCTGTGAATGTCTGACTATCTGTCTGTCTCTCTGTCTTTCTGTCTGTCTGTTTGTCTGTCTGTCTGTGTGTCTGTCTGTCTGTCTGCCTGTTTGTCTGTCTGTCTGTCTGTCTGACTGTCTGTCTGTCTGTCAGTCTGTCTGTCTGTCTGTGACTGTCTGTCTGAGACTGTCCGTCTGTGACTGACCGTCTGAGGCTGTCCGTCTGAGACTGTCCGTCTGAGTCTGTCTGTCTGAGACTGTGTGTCTGAGACTGTCCGTCCGAGACTGTCCTTCTGAGACTGTCTGTCTGATACTGTCCGTCTGAGACTCTCTGTCTGTCTGAGACTGTCCGTCTGAGACTGTCTGTCTGATACTGTCCGTCTGAGACTGTCTGTCTGAGTCTGTCCGAGACTGTCTGTCGGAGACTGTCCGTCTGAGCCTGTCTGTCTGTCTGAGGCGGTCCGTCTGAGACTGTCTGTCTGTCTGTGACTGTCTGCCTGTCTGTGAGTGTCTGTCACTCTGTGACTGTCTGTCTGTGACTGACTGTGTCTGTCTGTGACTGTCTGTGACTGTCTGTGTCTGACTGTGACTGTCTGTGATTGTATGTGACTGTCTGAGACTGTCTATCACTGTCTGTGACTGTCTGTCTGTCTGTCTGTTTGTGTCTGCCTGTGTCTGGCTGTGACTGTCTGAGACTGTCTGTGACTGTCCGTGACCTTTGTGTCTGACTGTGACTATCATTGACTGTCTGTCTGTCTCTCTCTCTCTCTGTCTGTTTGTCTGTCTGTCTGTGTGTCTTTCTGTCTGTCTGTCTGTCTGTCTGGCTGTCTGTCTGTCTGTCTGTCTGTCTGTCTGTCTGTCTGTCTGTCTGTCTGTCTGTCTGTCTGTCTGTCTGTCTATGACTGTCTGTCTGAGACTGTCCGTCAGAGACTGTCTTTCTGGGACTGTCCGTCTGAGACTGTCTGTCTGAGACTGACTGTCTGAGACTGTCTGTCGGAGTCTGTCCGTCTGAGACTGTCTGCCTGAGACTGTCTGTCTGAGACGGTCCGTCTGAGAATGTCTGTCTGTCTGTCTGTGACTGTCTGTC